>CAJDSM010118169.1:0-11877 GCA_903981925.1 Ostrea lurida
GCAAGAGGGTGAAACTTTGTTGATCCAGTGCTATATGATATTTCCTACTGTGTGCCCAGACTGACATTTGATCTGTACAGTGATTTCCTTGCATTGCAGCTCACTCTAGCACAACTACCGCCAAACGGAATCACACAGTACAACGTCAAAAGTACAGTTACGCTGTACACTGGATGAGCACGCCGATCTATGGCTGGGATGTCTGGATAAGGTAATATTTTCTTCCAATACAGTTGTTTTGGAATCTGCATTTTGATTTGATTGCCTAAATGGTACAAAGTGAGTCTTTTCCGTTGTGTCCGCTCCACTAATATAAGTATTTATGTATATATAATATACGCCGTTGTCTCACGTATCGTGCACCGTTATATAAATGCCTATCCGTGCATTGGATAGGAGGGGGATTTGAAATGTTGATCTTGTTGCAGGGAAACTTAAACGGGATAATAGACATGAATGGCTCAATGCGAAAGGTTACATGGTTATGATTTCTGACTCCAAACGGGTAATGCTCAGCGTTGTTAAAAGTTGCCGAGACCAGAGGTCTGAGCGAACTGGAATAGGTGGGTATAATAGGAGAGTAGTAGTTAGGAGGTACAGCTGAGAGGTGGGCAGGGGGTGTCTAAGAAGGCGTGTTGTTTGGGACGCAGCAGGGGGAGGGGGGGGGGGCCGGTGCTGGTGGATGTATGGCCTGGTGGACGCTACGGGACGGTGACAGGTGAGAAAGGCGGCCGTATAGAAGCGCTTAATGGTCCATGTGGGGTGAAAGAAGATATTATGGGAAGCCGCAGTGGTGAATGTGGGCAATGCTGACGAAGTGATAATAAACTATGATAGTATCTAGATGGAGTAGAGGCTGGGGAGTGCGGGGTCGAGGATTGGAAATAAGCCGCGGGGTGTGGGAAGGCCGGGCCGGGGGGCCTAATGAAGAGACTGTTGGGATCAGACAATGACGGGTGAATATCATAGGAAGTGAGTCTAGGGCAGTGAAGTGACATTGATTGGTTGGGCAGGGTGGGGCAGGCGGGAGTGGGGTAGTATAGCTGGAGGCCTACGAGGTGGTAAGGGTGTTGTAAACAGTGTGAAAGAAGGGTCCAGGTCGATGTAAGTTGCGATCGGAGAGAAGATGGGGGGCAAGTGAGACGACTTGAAGGAAGTAGGGGGGTGAGCTTTGCGAGAGTACAATACTGGCGGCAGGGGATGCTATATCGAGAGTATTACTGGGGTCTCGAAGTACTATATCCCAATGGGGTGTAGAAGAATAATTACCCATCGTAGTTACTGGGAGACCTTGGATGCCCAGGTTGATAAATGTGTTGTGTGTCAATTCAAGATTTTGGAAAGGGTTGGTAAGGGGACTGAATGTTGTGGGCGGGAGGGATTGAGGTATAAGATCGGAGAAGTGTCAAAGTCTGTATGTGTGTGCTCAGGTATCTAAATTTCGATCCAGGCCGAAGTCGTAGTTTGAAGCCGCCTTGAAAGGGGTGGAATGGCGATGTTTAAAATGTTCTGAGTAAAAGTACCGCTGAGGACGGGGAACTAGGAGGAAGACAAGGGTTATTGATTAGGTAAATTGCGTGAGTAGGTATTGTTCGCCAAACAGAAAAGGGGGGGGAAATGGTAAAAGGTCCGTGGTGTGCAGTGATAAGAGTTGTCAATGTAGGCCACTAAGGCACGGGCGCATGAGGGTGCAGAGGATGCGCTTAGGGTATGAGTCGGGCAGCTTATGAGCACTGTGTGGGTTGGTAAACTACGTAAACTATTGGGGGTGTCAAGAGGAAAAAAGAGGCCAATGTAGTTTGGAGAGATCGGCAAGACGCATTGATAGCAGGTAATGGGGGGGCGCATGCTAGCATTGCTGCGGAGCGGCCGAGCGTGTTGCTTGGGGTGGTTGTTCATGGGAGGTGTCGCGGTGAGTGATTGAGCTGTGTAAATAGATAGTCGATTAAGGGTAATGTTGCACGCAGGGTGGGGGGGGGGGGGGTGGGGGGGGGGGGGGGGGGGGGAGAGGGTGGGGGCCTAGGTGTGGCGAGTTGTAGGAAAAACGAGAGTAGTACATCTTTTGATCTATTTTGGCTACTACTATAAGGTGAAGCGGGAAAGGGGGGGCGGCGGAGGAAGACATTGGTGTGTTGTACAGTACCGAAGTCGGGAATGTAGGGGGCCGGGGGGAGAGAGAGTGAGGGGGGGGGTGGAGGCTGAGGTAAGTGGTCTGGGGAGGGGGGGGGGGGAGGTTGGTTGGAGAGGAAGTGGTGTGTTGGTGGTGGTGAAGGAGAGGGGCGGAAGGTCGGGGGAGCAAGAGGTCAGGCCAGTAGATATGAGGGATCGAGATTGAGGAGTGGTTTTAGCGAATTCTATGTTTCTCTACTTGTCTTATCAACTTGCGGGGGTCGGGGCGGACCGTGGGTAATATTTAGGCATGTTCAGAGGTTTAGGTTTGGTCTTATAATATGTTGGATTGTATTTGCCAAGTAAGAGAAAGTGCGGGGGGGGCGGGGGGAGGAGCGCGGGGGGGGTGATGAATTAAAGTGGTGGGTAAGTACCGGGTAGTATAGTATTTGGGTAATATTTATTTTCGCCTCTATATACGTTTTTCTTATCTGTTGCTTTTTTTTTTGGGTTTTTTAATAAGTGTTCTGTTTTTTCTGTTTTTTTAATTCTCTTTTCGTTTGGTCTTTTTATATTTTTATTTTTTTTCGACGGAGCGAGCAATTCAAGACGTTTTTAAGGCGCTGTTTGTAGAGGGAACTTTTTCTCTGGTACGCGGAAGTTCTAACTAACGTTGTATACACGCATCAAAATCAAACAACTTATGCTTAACAGGGAGAGTAAGGTGTCCTATGACTTTAAGAAGTTGTGCATATATATAATTATGTTAAATGAAATTCCCTTGACTGGGTCAAATCGGCACATAGGTCGAGAATTCGGCATCCAGATGATTATTGTGGATAATTTCGGCTGTCTCTCTAATTTGCCGTTATACTTGTTTTTAACGTGGACCCAAAATAATAGAACTACTCAAAAGAAAATAATCACAAATTGCAGAAAATAAATTATTACTAAAATTATGTCAATCTTGTCCGTTTAACACAAAAACATGTTTCAAATATAATTCTGGTCATGCGTGGTTGGTAAGGAAGTTCCCTATCACGAATTTTTATTTTGTTGTTGTGCGTAACTGTGCGGGTACATTTTTGGATCTTTGGTTTTCTGATATGAATTCCAAATAAACAACGGTGCGAATAATTTTAATATGGGTATCAAAGTTATAAAGCCATCCAGTGATTCAAAATATGGGCTAAAGATCGCAGAACAAGTCTAGAAAGGGGTATTCCGCCCTCATTTAGTCTAGGCGGCCCTGGGTTTGTGCAGGGCTGTCTGTCTTGTATAGTATCATCCCGCGTCTTACAGCATGTTGTATTCTTTGGCTGAGTGTTTGCATCTACCGTTTTTGCAATCTATATGTGAAATATTATCCACCACTCTCCTTATACCGTGGAGGAAATTTCGAACCAGACTAATATTTTTTCCTAACCCAACATATGTCATCTCTTTTTACATTTTTCATGTTCAGGAAGCTTATCTACATGTGTCATATTACCATAAATTACAATTATCCACGTTTTAAAAAAAAACATCTTAATTCCCTCTGATACTTAATATAACAGTTATAATTATATGTGTATCAGAGGGATAAGATTGTTTTTTAACGTGATAATTGTGTAATTTATGGTATTGACACATTAGATAAGCTTCCTGAAACATGAAAAAATGTTAAAATAGAGACGAGACATTTGGAGAAAAATATTTATCGTTGGTTTCGCAATTTCCTCCTTGCTTACAAATATAGACACGGTGCAATCATCCCTGACCCATGGCCCTATGGTATTCCGGATGTCTGTTCAAGGAACAGATTGTGGCCACCCCCCCTCACCCTTTCCATTTAATTAGAAAGGGTTGTGCTCCACCATCAAACCCAACTGCATCTATCAGCACTACTCTTTTATAGTGTCGAATTTTTGAAATTGTATTATTTTTTCCGCATTAATCTTGAAAAGTTATACCCACCCACTTTCTGTTGATCTGTTTTAAAAAGTTTGCCCCCCCCCACCTTTTCAGTGTTCGAAGTGACCTTTTTTATTATTGGTGACGTGTCCACTAAATCTTCAGAATATCCCCCCCCTTTTTTTTTTTTAAATTATCGTCCTACGCCTCTGGCTTCAGTGTTCCTTGATACAACAAAGTGGGCTTAGGTAGATGTGGCTGATGACGCCCATGCTGCCGTGTATGTATCCTATGAAATTATTGGTGTATGAAAGACTGCTGTACTGAATCCAATGTATCATGTCAGATATAATGATCATGTTGCACATGTTAATTGTATTCACCATATACTTATGTTAGTTGGCATAACAAACATAATCAGTATACGTATTTACACAGATAACATATACTCCAATCGGTCAGTGAATTTACAGACATGAATGGATTAGTGTAAGTACATGAGAGTCTTGAAATGAGGTGCATTAATTGCATAGATTGAATGTTTAAAAGTAGAAACGATTTAGTTACAGGTTATATGTTTTTCTAGTTTGATTATATCTATACTATTCTAGTGTACTATGCATTCTTTTTCCTTTACCGAATGTTTTTGGCACAATCTTGCACGCCTTCTCTTGCAATGGTCAGAGTTTCCCTCGGTCCTTACTCCCAGGAGAGAATAAGGGACCGAGCAATCTGTTCAAGATGTCTGCACCCGGGATGAATAAATAACCGCCCCCCGCCCCCCCAAATAAAGGATAACAAATATGTATGAATTTAATGTTCATTTATGATATCATTAATTGGGAGATTGAAATTTTTTGAGTCATCATTCCTGCATAAATCTGTGATTATGTTCAGATAAATGTTCCGATTTGTCAGCATAACATTTGTTATATACGGCGACTTTTGTTCAAGATACCAACATGTTTTTCATGAATTTCCCCCTGGGACAAGTGGTTTATCCTTCGGAGGTAGCTTATGTCTCTCCCACCCTATCACACACTCATTAAGTAGACCGTGTTCCTCCTCCCTTGGCGCCGCCCGGAATCTCACGTGGACCTTGTCCCTCCCAGCTCACCGCGTATTCAGTCGACTCTTCCACGTGCATCTGACTGAACCGAGGGCGTTAGTCCCTGGCACTGATGGGGAACGATCCGGCGTAAGCATCCTCACCTCCCTCTGTGCGAACCCTTCGCTGGTCTACATTGGACGGGTCTTGGTTCCGCGTTTAGGTGGCTACGATGTACGAGGGCGGCTTTCCTGGTTTTCTTTGGTCTTGCCTTCGTCTTCTGCCCTTTGTTCACCTCGTCCATCCCCTGCAACTCTGGGCAGTCTCTTTTGAAGTGGTCTGGGGCACCGCATTTGAAACAACCAGCAGGCTTCCGATTGTTGCTAGGTGAGGGCAATTAAGGTTCACCGAGGCAAACGGTCTCGGCCACGCAGCTTCTTCTCCAGATCCACCGGGCGCTGACATACCTCCCACATCTCCTGAGCTATTGCTGGGGGTGATCTTTCCTGCACAACCGCTCTCACATCCCTCCTATGCTTGGACGATTTATTTCGTCAAGAAGGCTGGTAGTACTGCATCCGGTCGACTCCCTCCTCATTGGTTGGCCATCCAAATTATTGACCCTGCGTCCCTGTCCTCAACACCGTAGCACAAGCGGGAAACGGCATGAATGTGAACGTTCGGTACAAATCTAAACGCATTTTTAATGTGACGACTTTATGCGGGATTTTTTCTCCTATCGTTTTATACTATCAACCTTAAGGTTGTCATGCAGTCCCAATGTCGTCAATCAATTTCGATGCTTATTTGACTAACAAATACACAGTAAAGTGCGTTTAACTATCATGTGTTCCGTTGCAACATCACTTATGATGCAAAATACACATCTTTGAATTAGTTCCCTTGTGTTGGCATGTTACCATTTGCTTTCTCCTGAACATGGTAATAAGAAAACTTATGGTCGCCCTTGGAAAGTAAAAATGCTTTTTTCGCCATCTTCATAACGAAGATCATTACTTTACATACATAGTTTGTCAATGTCAGTGCGATTTGTTACTTTATTGCCAAAATTTCCCCTTTGAAATAGACCGTGTCTCAACGTTCTTCCATGAAAAAGGGAGCGTGAATCTTGCGAGAAATTAACCTGACGACTTTAAAACGTGACGACTTAATATCGATGTACGTTACATTAAATAAACATTTTCAATTTGATAATTAAAAAAGATTAAGGCCGAGCGAAGAAGGAGCCGACTTTGAAAAAGGCCAAAACTACGTGTACTTGCACCCCTGATCGATACATAAGCCAGCTCAAGGTCGGCCGGCAATGTTGAAATTTCCACGGTTAGCTGTTACAAATTTACACAAATCGCTAGATTTGTTTTATATTTTTATAATTCCTATCTCTAATGACATGAAATAGCTTTAATCAATTAAATATTGTTAATTATTGGTATTTATTGTTGCTGATTGGTGCTTATTGTTACTTATTGTTGCTTATTGTCTTTTAGTAAATCTGCGATTTCCAATATACTGATTACATTTTGATCATATCGTTTATCATATCCAATTATATATAATCTGGATCGAAACTTTGAATATTTATTTTAATCACTCTTATTTCAGTGCTCCAAGTTGCAAGTAAAACGCGGTCTCATTTGCGACCAGAAAATTGATTTTGCGACTAGAGATTTTTTGCGAGTAGAGAAAATCCATGCCTCGGAATCCATAAAAATTTTATAATCGGGATCGAAAGGTTGAATATTTCAAACAACATGGCGGGTATTCCGAGTGAGATGGCTAGACAACTAGAAAATTAGGGATTTATCCAGCTTTTAGATGCTACCACCCATTTCATATTGAAGGGGAATTTTTGAGCTTTCAGGGGAATGGGTGGAGGATCGGCATCTAAAATTATATCACATGAAAATAGGCATATCAATTATCAATTTACTTGTATTAATACTGATTCTTAATTTTCTATTTAATATTGTAAAACTTTTATGATAATAGAAAAAAAAAATATTTAGAATATACATGTATCAAATTGATTTTGTAAAAATCTCCACTTTGTGGGTTTCGATCTACAAATCAGAGGGGATTTTTACCTGTGGAAGGGGAAATTTTCCTTTGTTGTCATAGGGGAAAGGCTACCCTTACCAGGTTGGGAACACTTCCCTATAGCGAGATCATCTCGCTATTAAAAGGCGATTATCCCTCTCTAGCGAGAAATAAAACAGTACGATATACATGTGTTTTGCTGCTTTTCGTGAAATAATGGTAAAATCCCGTGCATTGCTCAATAAGTGCGACCAACAGTGGACATCACGGAATCTTCTTGATCGAATTTTAAAAAAACGTTGTCGTCGTCGTAAACTTTTCATATTTTCAAACCTTCTCAAGAACCGCTGTGCCAAATCAACCAAACTTGGTACACATCATTATTGGTGAAAGGGGCTTCAATTTTGTTCAAATGAAGGACCAGGCCCTCATCAAGGGGAGATAATCACGAAAATGCAAAAAATAGGGTGGTGTCATTTAAAAATCTTCTCAAGAACCACTGGGCCAGGAAGGTGAAAATAATATGGAAATTCCTGATACAGAATATTCAAGTTTGTTCAAATCAATGACCCCTAGGGGTACGATGGGGCCACAATAGGGGATCAAAGTTTTACATATAATTATATAGGGAAAATCTTTAAAAATCTCTCTCAAGAACCACTGGGCCAGGAAAGCTAAATTTATATGGAAGCCTTCCTGATATAGAGGAGTTCAAGCTTGTTCAATATCATGACCCTGGGGGTACGATGGGGCCCAATAGGGATCATGTTTGACATGAATCTATAGAGGAAAAATCTTGAAAACATCTTCTTCTCAAAAAACCACTGGGCCAGGAAAGCTGAAATTTTATATGGGAGCTTCCTGATATAGATGAGATTCAAGTTTATTCAAATCATGACCCCCGGGGTACGATGGTGGCCACAATAGGGGATCAAAGTTTTACATGCAGATATTATGAGAAAATCTTTACAATCTTCTCTCAAGAACCACTGGGCCAGGAAAGCTGAAATTATATATAAATCTCTGCATATAGTGGAGATCCAAGTTGTGTCAAATCATGAACCCTCTGGGGTATGATGAGGCCCCCAATGGGGGATCAAAGTTTTACATGCAGATTATATAGAGAAATTCTTTAAAATTCTTTTTTCATTGAACCAGAAAGAGTGGATGTTTACCTGAAAGCTTCTGATATGGAGTAGATTTATGTTGGTTCAGATAAGCCTCCATCCTGACATAAGGTTTAGATTTAAGTCACATGTGGTAACATTCTCTAAATCCCAACTACTGCTCTTCTAGTGAAGCAGCTGTGCTCAGGTGAGGCGATGTGACCTGGGCCTCTTGTTTTTTTTTTGTGACGGGACATCAATCTATGGGATCTTGGTTTTGGTTTTTTAGGTCACCTGAGTAAACTCAAGGTGACCTATTGCTGCAATTGGTTTTCGTCCGGCGTCGTCCGTTAACGAATCGAACATTTTTAACTTCTTCTTGATAACTACTTGTCCCAATTCCTTTCAAAGATTTGGTATGAAGCATATTTGGGACAGGGGCACATAATGAATTATTTTGTTAAATCTTTACAGGTCTCTTGTCCCCCCCCCCTGGGGCTGGGGGCGAGCAAAAACTGGCCAAAAGTGATCAATTTTCAAAAATCTTCTTCTTAACAACCGCACATGTCTGAGAGAACCAATGCAATAGTGATGTAGAGCAGGAAGGCCTTACCAAAATGTGTAAATTTGGTGATCCCGGGGTAGGGGTTCTGACCCCAGGGCGGGGCCAAGATTTGGTACATAATGTCTGTTAAAATTGAACATTTTTAACTTCTTCTTGATAACCGCTAAGTCCAATTCTTTTTCAAATTTGGCATGAAGCATCTTTGGGACAAGGGGCACATAAATTGTAAATTTCAGGTCCTAGCACCCCTGGGGCCTTGGGGGCGGGGCAAAAACTGCCCAATAAGGTGACCAATTTTCAAAAATCTTCTTCTTACAACGCACATGTCTGAGAGAAAACCAAATTGCCATAGTGATTTAGAGCAGAAGGCCTCTACCAAATTGTAAATTTGGTGTCCCTGGGGTAGGGTTCTGACCCCAGGGCGGGGCCAAATTTGGTACATAATATCTGTTAACAATTGAACATTTTTAACTTCTTCTTGATAACCACTAGTCCAATTCTATTTTCAAATTTGGCATGAACATCTTTGGGAACAAGGGGCACATAAAGTTGTAATATTCAGGTCTCTTGCACCCTGGGGCCTGGGGGCGGGGCAAAAACTGCCCAAAAGTGACAATTTTTCAAAAATCTTCTTCCTTTTAAACCGCACATGTCTGAGAGAACCAAATGCATAGTGATGTAGAGAAAAAAGGAAGGCCTCTACCAAAATTTTAGATTTGGTGATCCCCGGGGTAGGGGTTCTGACCCAGGGCGGGCCAAATTTGTTACAAATGTCTGTAACAATTGAAACATTTTTAACTTCTTCTTGATAACCGCTAGTCCAATTCTTTTTAATTGGTTAATGAAGCATCTTTGGACAAGGGACACATAAATTGTAAATTTCAGGTCTCTAGCCCCGGGGCTTGGGGGCGGTAAAAACTGCCCAAAAGTGACCAATTTTCAAAAAATCTTCTTCTTTACAACCAGCACATGCCTGAGAGAAACCAAATGCATAGTGAAGTAAGAGCAGGAAGGCCTCTACCAAAATTGTAAATTTGGTGGTCCCTGGGGTAGGGGTTCTGACCCCAGGGCGGGGCCAAATTTGTACTAAATATCTGTTAACAATTGAACATTTTTAACTTCTTCTTGTAACCACTAGTCCAATTTATTTTTCAAATTTGGTATGAAGCACTTTGGGAAAGGGGCACATAAATTGTAAATTTCAGGTCTCTTGACCCCTGGGCCTCTGGGGCGGGGCAAAAACTGCCCAAAAGTGACCAATTTTCAAAAATCTTCTTCTTTACAAACCGCACATGTCTGAGAGAAACCAAATGCATAGTGATTAGAGCAGGAAGGCTCTTTACCAAAATTGTAAATTTGGTGATCCCCGGGGTAGGGGTTCTGACCCCAGGCAGGGGGGGGGCAAACTTGGGTACATAGGTTTATAATGTTAAAAACATTTTGAAAAGCATCTTTTCAATGCTATTGATATATAATGTGAAAGTAAATGAATATTGGAATAAGAAAGGAGCCTTTTGTCATAATTACTACCCACCTGCAGCAGAGTTGGGGGGGGGGGGTTGTTACTGGAACAAGTTGTCTGTCCTCCGTCCGTAGGACTGAATGGTTCCCAGACTTTTAGTGTTAGCCTTTCTTCAAAGAGTCACCATATCATGCATATGGTCCCGCCTATGCATTTGGGTCAAAAGGGCAAAGGTCAAGTACACTGGACATCGAAGTAGCGATATTGTGTTCTGGGCTTCAGAGAATTTATCCATTTTGCCTAGGGTCACTATATCATCACACTGGGACATATCTATCTATGTTTCTGGGTTCCAGAGCATTATCCTTTCTACCTAGAGTCACTATATCATACGTATATACCATGAGAACGAAGATGTCTTTATCGAATTTTGGGTCCAAAGGTCAAAGGTCAAGTGCACTGGACATCAAAGTAGCAATTTGAGTTCCAGGCTCTTCAGCATTATCCTTTCATACCTAGAATCCCATATCATACACATGAACTCAACCATGGGTCAAAGATGTTCTCTATTTGAATTTTGGGTAAAAAAAGTCAAAGGTCAAGCTCACTGGACATTAAAGTAGCAATATGGTTTTCATTTAAAATTCTTGAACAGTCCTTGAATGTGAGATTGAAAGTGATAATCTTGTGTACATGAATAGGAATCATATGCATATATTGAAAGATATTAACAGTGTGAACAAAAACTAGACTATTGAGCACTTAAGAAATGCAATATGAGACTCCCTGTGTGGGACTATGATACTCAGAGTGAACCGTTAAGGCCTGTGGCCTCTTGGTTTATTTATTGATAGATTTATTTATTGATTAACATTCACTTCAGACCTACCCGTGAAGCGACGAAGCACGTGTTCAGGTCATGAATACTTGAGATACCAAAGGTTTTTTAGGCATTTTATTACTACAACACCGTACCTTAGATTAATAGAAAAACAAAAATATCAAATACCTTAGTAGCAATTTGTTGTTACATTTTTCAGACATAACATTATAAACAGTTGCGTCGAACATAAAACATATCAATGTAATATATTTATATTGTTGGTTTTACCCTTTTTGCACGCGGCGATATTATAGACACCTGGTACGAGTGCAAATGCTGACTACTCCGTAAAAGGAATTTGGGCGGACTTAAAACGTATGGACCAATGAGAGTTTCTAATTGCATTTCGCAATTGCATACTGATTCAACGTGTCATCAACCCAACGCAATACTATATCGTCCAGGCGTTTCTAATTCAGGGGTGATTTGCGGGTAAGTTATGATAATCCCCTTCCACTGGCATGTGGTAATACGGGGCTTAGTATTTCACAAACACGTTCAAGTTAACCGTGACAGTATTTAAATAATGTAAGTTTATTCTTCCCATAAGTAGAGCTAAGACTATTGAATTGTTCAAATAATCTAAATATAGTGTGAGATTCCAACCGTAAAGGAAATGTCTTCTTGATGCACATTGACATAATGCACTGAGCACCATGCAGGTTTTTTCGTTAGTTGTTTTATAACCACCTCATTTGCCTCTCGAAGGTTGAAAAAGAAAATGGGGGGCCACTGGTCAGAGGGCATGCG
>CAJDSM010118171.1:103-12246 GCA_903981925.1 Ostrea lurida
TTTAGGTAACCATGGGGCTACCTGTGGGTGTTCGTTTGTTCCTTTATTTTTCACTCAGCTGAGCGACATTTTTGGCATAGCACGGAACCCAATCTGTTATATCTTGACATATTTACCTAAACAGGGGGGGGTTGGCACATCGTGTTCGTTTGAAATAAAACTAGGTTGAATTTCATCCATCCTCTGCTGGCCCCATCCAAGAGCTTATGCGGCTAAGCCAAGGTACCTGATTTCTCTTGGAGAAACGGGTTCGTTTTTTAGTGCGTGCTTATCTCAGTTAAATCACGGTGTACTAGAAGCGCC
Source organism: Ostrea lurida (assembly GCA_903981925.1). Classification (NCBI taxonomy): domain Eukaryota; kingdom Metazoa; phylum Mollusca; class Bivalvia; order Ostreida; family Ostreidae; genus Ostrea; species Ostrea lurida. Next base: position 407 of record CAJDSM010118171.1, read on the forward strand.
GTACATGTCACGAACGCCTGGACTGTCTCTTAAACAACGGGACTATTGTAATTGGGAAATTGGGTTAAATTCAAAACCGCTATTTTTTTTTCCCATCATTCCTGAAAAATTTTTTCAGGGATACCCGCTAGTTACAGCAGTTTTTTTTTGGCTCCGTTTTTTTTTTTCATTTTTCTGGTTAATTAGTTAATTTGTCTTTGAACGTACTATAACAACAGCTCACTACTCTTATTGCACATCGACTAAGTTAGAACATTCAACAGATGGATGCTCACTTCACATTACGCTTCATTGTGTTGTCCGATATGTAACCTTACGGCCGAGAAAATACCCTTTTCTAAAAAATTATATATCGGTTGTTTTCTTTGTTATTTGAACGGGAATTTAGGTATAGCTTTTTGGGAATTTTGATTCTATTATTGAACAATATTCTAAAATTTAAATTTCAAATGGTTATTTTGAATTTTTGAAATAATATACTTTTTCCTATACTATCTCCCTAACGATCAATTTACCATACTGAAACCATTAGATTTCTTTTTCTCTTTTATTCAATTTATTTTGTAATATTATTTATTTTTGCCCTTCTCACAAATTAATCTAAGAATACATCCATACACGAAATAATTTGAGAATTGCATCCGGCTACTCAAATGTTATTTTTCCAGACATTAACATGTAGACGAATTAGTGACTGTTCAACGTCGATGAGACTAGAAGATTAGGATCAAGCAGCTCAGACCCGCTTATCCCTACACCATGTTTATACTTCTTTTGGCAAGTATCGAATTTGCATTTTAGCTATATAAAGAGAGAGAGAATTAGCAGCGTATTAAGAATACAGGAGGTTTGGCTTTAAACATAGCAAAAGAATCGCATGAGAGGCTTAGAAGAGATGGATGCAACCGGAAATTCTTGAAGTTAGGAGTAGTGTAGAATTTATAAGAACCCGAAATGGTCTTTCTTACCTACTATGCTAATATTTTCATGCCCGGCCGGATTTTCTTCATATACCCGACTCCTTCAGACAGACATTAAACTTTGTTTCCCTGCGCAATTAAACGCGCTACAAAGTTAGACGTAGCATGTTTTTTTTCCATACTATCTTCGTTGAAAACCTTAAAACCGCTACCTATTGCTCTTCATCTGGAAAACGGACTCACCGCACTAGGAATAGTTCGTGTACAGATATGAGGATCCCATTCTGCGATGCGTAAATGTACCTCTAAGCGCGGCCCTGTGCGACTAATAATGTTCTTAACATTCATTTATGCTAGGGTATACAATCAATAATCAAACTAATTTTTTTCTAATGACGGATTTTCTTTATATCAACTCTTGGTTCAAAATGAACCGGCTTCCCGAGTCTTACAGCACATCATATGCCTTTGGCCAATGCATTTACACACTCCGCTAAGCTGTTAACAATTTGAAACAATAACGAAGGTGCAATCATTAGCGCTTAACGCCTTCTCAGTGTTGTTATTCTGTGATAATCTTCGTTTTAATTTTTGGCAATTCAATCTGAAAATAAATACTTTTAGAAAGTAATTTATTATTTCTAATGGGCACTCTGGAATAATATCATAAGCGTTTTGTTTTTACACAAAGGGGCCTATGTGGTTAAATAAACGATTTTTTTTTTCATAAAGGCTCCTATGAATTGTTCCCCCCCCACAAAACCGGGTGGGGGGGCCTGCGCCTGAATAGCCACAATGAGGGGATTAAGGGATGGAAAGTTTAGGTCTCTTTTATTACTGCCTACAACAAGATGGTCTCCCTTTACTATGGATTCCTGAACGCCATCATGTTTCTTACCAGATCACAAAAGGATACGATTTTAGTGAGCTGGTACTTATCCGCGTCTCAACTTATTCTCTTTACCGTGATCCGCTTTTACCTGAACATTGCTGTTAATTCAACTATCTCGCATTTATTTCGATCCTCGTTATATGTCCTATGTCTTATTCAGTTCCAGACACTGAGGAAGACACTGTATGTGTCAGCCCGACGGCATTAACCTGTCATTCGGATACTATTTTCCTCTGCGTATATCGTTCGTTAATGAGCGAAGTCTTACCCCTAAGTATCACTCAATCCAATTCTCGTCTACTTTCGTTGCACATCCCATACACAGCTTACCAGAGCCGCAACATCATCTGTCGATAAGAAACCTAAATACGTGACGGAATAAATGATAAGAGGGAAGTTACCATAAGAAAAAGCAATTAAGCACAAAGGTATTACATGTCTTTTAGAATATGATCACAAGTCAATTAAGGGGGAGAATTGGCATCTTTCCCAAAATGTCTTGCTATAAAACGTAACATTAGATTTTAAACAGGGTTCAAATTAAGACGAACAGAGCTATTCATGGCTGAATATATTTTTCATCGAAATTGGTAACTAAATATTTTTACTTCAAATCCCGATCAGATGTCCAGCCGTGTTCATGCTGCGGGTTTAATGAAGTAAAGGACTAAAACCTCAGACAGTGTACCCAAATTAGGACACCGCCCTTTTTCTTAGGTTTATATCCACTAAGAATCTGAAAGAAGTTATACATGGATCAATTATTAGAGTAAAGTTTTTACTGCGTATGTAGGGGGGGGGGGCGTTGAAAGATAAAATACCAGCAGATAATCCGATCAGTGATAATTGCTAGCAGTATTATGCAAGATGAGTTCTTATCCAATAAAAGGCCGGAAATCCTGCTAGAAATATTTTCTTCTCCTCTCAAAAAAATAATTCTATTACCCACTTTCCCAGGGAAGAAAAATTTTACTATTTCAGTAGCCGAAACCAAACATTATTTTTTCTCAATTGTTGGGTGGTCGGGCCCGAAAAGGATTTGGGGCTTCTCCAATATGTCTGCCCATTAGGCATGTCAAAGAAACCCCCATTGACACTTTTGAATTCAATAAATTGCGGGCCCCTTTTAGCCCTCAACAGGAACGGAAGGTAGGGGGTATACGGATCAAGGTAACATTTTTTTGAAGTGAAATCATTGAAAATTTGAGAAATAACTGTGCTTTTTATTCTACGCAAAATCTATCTTAAACAATCTAAGCTGCTATGCATTCCCCAAGGAAAGAGTGCCAGTGAAACATTACATATAACATGAGCGGTTGACATGAATTGGACTGGTTTGGGCAAACTTAGGAATCATATTTTCCGGCAATTTTCTCCGGGTTTCATTGTATACATATCAACCAATTGCGTAAACGAAGTTTTTTTACAACTTTTCCCAAGGTTTGTTTTTTTATCACAACAAACTAATAATTTTTCAATACGGTACTATATACCTTTCCAAATAAGAGAATATTGGCCAGCCCCATTTTTGGGGTGTTCCCTAACAGCCTTGAAAAGATACCGGGGGGCTTTTTATTTTACTGTATTCTTTTTTATCACACACCGCGTCGTGTTTTTTCCTTCCGTAGGAGGACGCCGGATCCCAACGCCGTGGATTTCATTCTCCACTGCACCGTGCCGGTTTCAGGCCGGAGTGAACCGTGACATCTATCGGGGTATTAATTTTGATTGTACGCTATGAGGAAAAAATTCATTCGCGGTGCACCTCTGCACAAACAACAAGCCGCCGTTGCTCAACTTTGGAAAATAAAATGTTTTAAGGAGAAGGCGATTTGGGAAGATGCGGCGAGGTTTTTTTCTCTTCCTCTCACTTATAAACGAACATTGAGCGAACCCTGCATTTTTTAGGTACTTTTCGTTAATTTCCGTCACGTTTAGCTTACTTAAATATTTGAGCAATTCTGATTATTTTCTCATAGCCTAGGTAACAGAAGGAGTTGCATTTGTAATAATTTCTCTTCGGGGTTTCTTCATTTTTTTTTTTTTCAGAGTATAGCCCGTATAGAATACGGATTGGATTAACTCCCCCGCCCGTTACATTCACCGTCAGCGATAAGTGAATTTAACTCAAACTTTCAAACTAATTTTTACCCCAAAATTTGCTCCTCTCTCTCTCTCTCTCTCTCTTCTTCTCGTCTCCTCCATCTCTCCTCTCTGTAGCATTATACATCACAAATATTAGACGGCCGGTGGTGTGACGCATGTCCATCACGCGGACCCTGCTAAGCACTGGATTTTTTCATATTCATTCTAAGCTCTAACTCACCGCATGGAATTTTTAATTTAGATAAAAAGTGACACATAAAGGATATCAAAACCTCGATTATTAATCAATGAGAATAAGTAAATCACACGATTACATTGCCCAGTAGGTATCGCATGTTTCGAATGAGCTTAAGGTAAATCAGACCAGATTGTATTGACTATATGTGATTATTTATTTTATAGAATGAAGGCTAAATAGCGGGAGCAGATAAGACATAGGGTTGGGGGCACCTTACAATGGTCCATTATTCACACTTAAGTTTGAGCTGAAACCATCATACTCTACTAGCATATAATTTAATAAATCAAAACTGATCTTCCCTTGGTAGTAGTTAGTACAAAACGCATTAACAGGTTATCATAAGATTAATCCCGCCCACAGTGGGAGTGCTTTATTATAGAACAATAGTTATGTAAAGAATGATGGTTTTATCTGAATCTTCTCTCTTTCTCTACTCTCTCTCTTCTAACTCTCTCTCTCTCTCTACTCTCTATACCTTGCTCATGCGTACAGCTAACCCCTTCAAAAGCTTCAAGGCCAATTTAATTACAGAGCTATACAAAACAACTGCTTCCTCTCCTCGTCGTCTTCTCTCGCTCGATATCTCATCTTGCTACTCCTTGTACTCTTTATCTTACAGTTACAATGTCTCTTAGCATATCTACTTCTAATTAATGTGCATCTCTGTACTAAGCCAAACAATACAGCTCATATCTCAGCTCTCCATCCATCAACTAAAAGAACGAGAGAAAAGTGAGGAAAAGAGATTAAAAATCTTTGAGGATGAAAGAAAATTCAACAGTTGTACTCATTGATCTTCCATGCTGGATTTTTTTTCATCCTTCATCCATCATCCTGGGTTTTTTAGGCGGTTATGGGATAATAGTCATATATCAATGCATCGGCATAGTAAACTATATATAGACGGTGTTCGTTTCCCAACCGTTTGCGGGGTTTCTGACCTGAATGTCTTTATTTATATATTTCAAGTAATTTGAAAATAAACTACATTAATTATAAATCAGAACTAATAATAGATATTCACGTTTCATCATTATATAATAGTAATCGGACTCTCTACTTAAAAGTCTGATCATTAAAAAGGTTGGCTCCCTGACCCTGCTAAGATTAGTTTCCTTTATTAACAATCCATACAATGTTGAAGCTCTCCAGAATGGAAGAGTTGTAATCATATGGACCACGAACAAAAATACTTAGTATTGGTGGTTTTTTGTTTCACGCCTGTCAACGAGAGTGAGTTGGATCCAGGTCGGGTTCAACCCTGTGTTCTAAAGTATCGCATATTCACTAAGTAATCATTAATTCTGATCGGTATTTGGGACAAATTTCGGTGAGGAATAGAAATCACATTAAAATCGAACAGAATCTTCGCGTCCAATGGCGGGGGAGACCAGCTGAAAGAAAATGAGCGCCTTGTTAGGGACCGGTGCCACATCAGTGGTTTTACCTGTACGAATATTCTTTTGGTTGAAACCAAGAGAAGGTTTACCGTGAGGCTCCCCCTTTGAACAGAAACGGAAAAATTTGGAAGTTAAACGGGACAGAAGCTTAGACGATTGATCGGACCAGAGCAGAAGTAAGGGGTTGGATAGGGGGGGGAAGAAGGAAAGTTCACCTTTTTTTTCGGCCTTTTATGTATTCGTTAAGGGAGCGGAGAAAATAAAATGTACAGTATATGTTTTTAGGAATACTTCCGTCTAATATATCGAGCTATTCCTGAAAATACGTAGTTATAAAAGCCAGCTATCATTTATTGTTTATATACGCTTTTTTCCCTTAGAGAAAAAATTTAGATTCCTATTTTTGTGTCAAGAGTGGGCCGCGTAATCAACGCTTTCGAGACAGCATTTAATTACTGGTTTATTTTTCCATTTCAAATATTCTGGTATGTAGGTGTAACGGAATCGGGGTGTGTTGGATTTGTGGGGCTTCTAGGAGTGTGAACAACATATTTGAATCTATCGAATTTTACGCAACCAATGATTCCCACCCCAAGCTAAGCCCTCCAAACGCATATACCCTCGCAAATCGAGTGCTCGAGCATTCATACTGCGTAAAGAATTGGCATCCCTTCACCGCAGATGGTTTCGATTTCATAAATAGAGATAAAAATAATCCTTCATAAGTAGGGTAAAACCCAATAAATAATCAATCAAAAATATTATAATAGTATGTAGACAAGTTTATAAGACGCATTAATCTGATAAACAAAAACATGATTTAAAATATATTAATTAAACTTAAGAATAACACACGCATTGTAAGAGATTTATGATCATGGATAATCTCTCCCCAAGCATTTTACGGAGGGATACCTGATATTGGAACACGCGAAAGCTGTATCTTACGCAATTTGGTCGAAATGAACCAACGCGGTACACCTCCGGTTTTCAGGTTATGGAATATGATAAACACCCAATGGTTGTCATACGCTATATTAATCCAATTAAATAGTCACCATCATGAGGATGTATACATGTTTATATTGCAAAAAATTTTTCTTTACTCTCGCGTCGCCCGTTTATTTTCACGCTATAATTATATGTAAAGCGAGTATTAATATATAATTTCACTTTGGAACATAAGGTCTTGGGAGCTAGAAAAAAAGTTATACATAATTTCAAAAGATGTAGGTTTTTAACTGGAAAACAAACCTTTAGTAACAATTATGTTTCAATATGTTTGAATTCTTGGGGAATATGGTTTGAAAGTCACGTTTGTTTTTTTTAAAAAAAAATCGAAATTGAATATTTTTAAAATAACTTGTCCAACACTACCAAATGTATATGAATACGCTACTGTCCATTAGAACTGTTTCTTTCTGACGGACCCCCCCCCCACCCCCAAGAAACGAAAAAAAACCATGACAACAAAGATCAATACAACCCACATGATTAACAAAACAAAAACAACTTTCCTGTGAGGAGTACCAAAATGGATATTAACATACACATAGCTATCAAAAATAGTCACTCAGACATCCCAAGTCAGTTATTCAAAAGGATTGTGGTGGTTTCCCCTTAAGGCCCATTGGGATCTCAATTAGCTTGAGTGTGTCTGTTCCCAGAACACACTTGTGTGCTCGGCCTTAAGCATCCACTTGAGATTAAAGGTCGCTTAAGTAACGACCACTGCGTTTGATTCGCTATTATCTCCGCCTCCCACCTGTCAGGAAGACCAGCACAGTCCCAGGATCCTTAATTTCTTCGCGTCTCTTGAGTCATGGCATTTTTTCAAATCCTATTTGATGTATCTCATCAGTTCCGGATGATCTGATGCGAGATATCATACGTCTTGTTATAAGGGAGGTTTCAGTACAGAGGATCCATAACTTCGCCTGTTTCAATTGCTCCAAACTCGCCGCTCACCCCCTCCGCCCCCCTCTCTTACGTTTTTCTCATGCGTAGAATGACCCCACAACTCGGGAGTCCAACTCCAACTCCACAAATTCTTAATTTGCCTGATATTGGTTATTAACTAAACTTCACTGTCCCACCCCTAATTAAAAAAATTAAGATCATATGTAGGCCCCGCTCCGCCATGGACTCAGCTCTGTAGGTAGATTTATCGTTATGTTTTAAGACTGCTGAAACTTTTCAAAGTACGAGCTTAATTTTTAAATCTATAAGGTATTTGACTAAGCTATGCACACCCCAAACCAATGTCTCTTACGTATGGTGAATTGAGTGGTTGGCTAATACAATATTAACTCTGCTTCCCCGTAATTATAGAAAAAACCACTCCACTCCCCGCGAAAACCCCTTTATTTCTTTGCGACTTATTCGCCCCCTCAATTCCGACCGGGAGACTTTTTATTGTCCTACGACCTTGTTTAATCTATTTTAGCGGTACATGAAATATAGCCGATACCTTTCTCTCCCTAGACCAACCCTCTACTAATTTGGTATCTGAAAGATATCCTTTAAACGTATGCCCCCATAGCTAATATATATAAAAAAAAAAATAGATATTTTTTTTCATATATATATAGCTATTGTAGCCAGTTGGCAATCCTTAAGACTTTGTTTTGAAGTTTTAGGAGAATAGAGAACCTAAATGCGGTGCAAGAGTGTTTGACATTCAATCTAACACATGTCACCATAGAATTGGCTCGATTTGACAACGCTTTTCTTTCCTCAGTCATGGAATGAGTTCGCTAAAATGTAGATGGTTAGATTCTATATCTCTAGGCCAATATCCTGGATACATGTATTTCAACATTAATTCTTAGGGTACCGTGGCCTCACATATTATAATTTTATATTAATAACAGCATTTTAGTTTTTGAAAAGAGCAAAATTTTCACGCTCGCTCGTTTGCGACTAAGTGACCCAATAGATCAGCTGCAAATTCACACCTGGTACTCAGAGTGAGTTAGAACTGTGTCTATGTAAGTATGTAAACAGATTAAGAATTTGAATGATCTCAATGCAGTTGTTCATTAGGTACTGCCGAGTTGAATGTTGAATTTATTTAATATATTATATTATGCGTCAATTTATCATAATTAACGTATCAAGATCACATACGATAGTTATAATACAGCAAAAGATCCCTGGTCATAAATTCTATGCACTATAGTAGGAGCCTCTTATATATAAGTTTTTCTTTTGTACAGTGTTTGGCTAAATTATGCAGCTTTCCCTTAATTGTTCCCTTTAAATAATTATATCTATATTATTTCACCACCTTTCGGCCACTCCCTATTGCATTTGCAATTTAATTCATTCATATTGAGCTGAAAATGAAAAAATCTCGGAAAAATAGAATGCTATAGGCTTATTACTTGAGGATTAATGAATCTTTAAATAACCCATTCATTAGCGACTAGTGAAATTTCCTAATAACGAGAATATGATTAACACACATAGAATTACTATGACTGGTGCTGTGTATCTTTCATACAAACGCCGGAAACAAAATGGACACCTTTGAAGCCATAAATCATTTGTAATTATGTAATTATTTTATATAATGCTTTAAAAATGCTTTATAAACGTTTATTTTTATACTCTCTCCGAGACCCATCGGCCACGCAGCTACAGATTTGCAATAATCCTTAAACCGATTTGCAAGTGATGAATTATAGTAAACAAATATTTCAGCGAAACACTCGCGTTTTATATAGACTATTATTTCTTTTTTGTAATCTTAAAAAACCGCATAAACTTTTCCAGACAGTATAAGATATATTTTTTTTTTAAATTTTGATCTATTGGCTAGAAATCGATAATTGAACATTTACGTACAGAAAAGTTCCTTTTATACTGTTTTCATAGTACTTTTACTTCAACAGAAATCTTAAATGATAACACCCGCGTAAAGTATACTCCTGTAAAGCCTCAGTGAAATGATGTTAACATAGCGGTGCTACCGAAAAGATATTACATTTCTTAAAATTCGACTCCGTAAATTGACAGTGAATGTACTATTAATGGAATTGTGCTCATGTTGAATCTAGATTGAAATATAGTTTACATGAATCGCATTTATAAGCTAGAAAATTTACTTTACGATCGGATTAGTGCAAGCTCTTTTAGTTAGAGGGCAGAAGCAGAACAAACATATCCTTGGACTTGGAGTTTGCCATATCTTGTTAATTACTGAAGGCTGATGTTCTGAGTCAGATCTAAATTATCAATTAGTATTGGGAATTAAATGCGATATTAGTATACTGAGATATTTTAGCCAAATTATTATTCACGTAAGCTGATTCTTGCAAGCAAAATCACCATGGTCTTATCTAACATCACATCGTAAGATTAAAGAAGCAGAGCGTTAAGCAACTGTAATTTTTAGATGAATTTCATTGTTCAAGGGCATAACGATACAGTACAATAATAAATAGGAAGGGAAACAAACACTTCTCCTATGTAACATACGGCGATTGGTGGTTCAAAAATACTGTTGATACATATGCCACAGGATGGATTACACAAGTTTATTAATACTAATATTTACATTGAGAAACGGATAAAGAAAATCGTAAAAGCAGTCGTCCTTCTTGATCTAGGTTTTGTTACCATATTCCTCCTGGTTTATGGTACTATCATGACCATTTTATATATCCCCTAATACTACTTGAGTACTTAATTGTCTGTGCTACACCTAATAATCAGCAAACTAAAACATATTACAACAAATATTGAACCATAAACCGTTTATAATTTTTGTAGATTGGCAGTTGATTCTCCTTTGTAATCAATGATATCTATTGAGGACCGTGTAAAGCAAGAATATTGCACTCTTACCGTTCCTATGGTTGGGTAGTAGGGAACCCAGATACGCAATTGAGCAATGCTGAAAATCTATCCACGGAGGACTATGCTACTCAGGAACCCATGGAAAACTTTAATAAGATTGACGTATTTTTCCCTTTATACCTACGTCCAAATCCACTTGTCTCCTAGGAATAAAAATAGAAGTTTAAGTTGGTGAATTGTGACGATTGCAACTGATCGAAGCTTGTAAAATCCCTTTGCTTATGATTTTTGGAATACTTTTTTGATTAATAACAAATCCGCTCCTCGCCATCAAATATCATTAGACGCCCCTTTTCACAATTCAACCTGTTCAAAAAAGTATCTGAGCTATTTGACTACTAAAAATTAATCTATAAGCTGCTTTGCACTCCTCTGAAATAGGTTCATTAGTATAATTTGTACACATTTATTGGGCTCTAAAGTATTGACATCGCCATTAAAAGATATCTCCTTAGAATGAATATGGCAGTCTCATACCCGTTGTGCTTCAAATAATATGTCTTCACCCGTAAAAGCAATATGTTTAGAATTATGAGTTTTATAAAAATACTTATACCGTTTTATTTCGTGCACAATCTATCCTTTAGGAATATTCAAAGCTTCAAATCGCTTCGAGCACAACTCCTATACTATAGTGTTTCTTACTTGCTTAGTCGTATTGATGTATATTCTAAGCAATAGATGCTGGTTGATAAAAGAATTCTTATTCCAAATAGTTACCCCGCCTCGAACGCATTGCTCACTTTAAAAAAAAGAGTCCCAGCTTAATTCCCTGTAAGATAAAAAGAACATTTCTATGCCTAAATCAAATAAGACTCGCGTCCCTGGAGCCAGCAAAGCATCACTTCCCGGTTGGATACTGTTCTGCAGACGAAACCACAAAAAGCCCCCCCCCTCCGAAGAAAAAACCTCGCAAAAGGCACAGAACAACCCAAACCTGGTTATTGTGTAACTCTCCCAGAAGTGGGAATTGTAGTAATTTTCTCTAGGAACGCTTTCTAATAGAAATGATCTAGAGAGAAATAAGAGCGTCAAAAACGATGATGTAATATTATATTCCAGCTGTTAACATAAAGATTCTAGTGAGTATTGTTAATGCCCGTCAGGAGCCTGGGGTGCCGTGATATGATATGAAATTTCTTAACTCAGCATACTGATTTTTGTGGAATGTCTGTTTCGTAACTTTTTTAGCTCACCTGATCAAAATTTGTCCGTTGTCTGTTGTCGTCGTAAACTTTTCACATTTTCAACTTCTCAAGAACCGTTGGGCCAAATTCAACCAAACTTGGTACACATCATCCTTGAGTGAAGGGGCATCAATTTTGTACAAATGAAGGACCAGACCCTCATCAAAGGGGAGATAATCACGAAAATGCAAAAATAGGATGGTGTCATTTAATCTTCTTCTCAAGAACCAA
>CAJDSM010118197.1:0-16559 GCA_903981925.1 Ostrea lurida
CTCGAAGAGATTCAATACTGCCTGATCCTTATTATTGAATTCCGCATCAACTTGGTCAAGATGACCTGGTCCTAGTCGGCTCCCAGTCTTGTCTTTATCCTATTCTGCAGAGGCTTCATAGTCCTGGTGTTTTGTGAGGAAAATCTCCTGCATGCTATAAAAGGCGCGGGTTGTCACTTTCTCTTCCAGGCGAAGCAATAGTTTTATATCCAATAAATCTCTCATCCTGTCTTCATCCAAATGTTGTGCTTCTCACTGAACGGCCTGATAATTTTATCCAGTTCCTCTTCTTCATAATTAATGACGTCACGGATCTCTAGGGATCATCCTCCATGAGAAATATTCATGAAAGTTTAAAATCCTATGATGGGCAATGCCCTTACTTCATTCAGCTAGGTCCGCACAAAACACAGCTACGATGTACCATCCCCTACGCCAAACTAATTGTGAGGGGATATTCAACGACAACAGTGAAAGGAAGACAACATCAAGATGTAAACAACACCCTAGCCAGTGGCGGAATCCATGATTTGTCGAAAGGGGGGGGGGCGACCCTTTGAAAAAAGTGGACCTGCTATATGTCGCTGGCTAGAGGTCGTAGAATAAACCCAAAGTGGGGGCCCAGGGCAAAGCCCACCGGAAGCTCTAGGCGTTTAAGGCTTTCAAATTCATTTTTAGGCGGTTTATTTAGCTATAATTCTATACATAATGATAATTTTGGTCACCAAAAGAGGGGCCCGGCCCCCCCTCTAAATCGCCACTGCTAGCTTGGCCTCACCATTTAGATGAGGAATGACAGATTTTGCCATATACAAGGCAACAATCATGTATCTGAAAATGCTGCCAGTGATCATTTTCTGGCATGTATTGCATGTCAGGACGGGGAAAGCAGGCAACACTTGTGCGAAGCAATAAGTGTATATCAAAAACGAAGAAATCGACCCAATAAAATATTCAGCCTAACTACAGATAATGGAAAACAATTGGTATCAGAGGCCATTTTCAGGGGTTCCTACAACCGGCATCTGATAATAACTCACTATGTAAAACACAAGAGTAGCTCTAGCAGCAGCGACATACCGTAATTTACCTTACTCCAACGATTAGGACATACCTCAAAACAAATCTTTAAGGTTTTGCAACAGCCGTGCCGATACAACGTCTGAAGTCCTTTAAGAACTTCTCCAATTCTTATGAAAACATCCGCGCCCTCTCCTTGAAGATTCCAGCAGTTTTCGGTGGTTGTCATTAAGTTTAGCAGTGCAGGCCATCTTTAGATCCTACCCGACCACACATAGTAAATTAGATAACGCAGGCAGCTGCAATCGACTCTACAGATCCAAGGAACTCTACACAAAAGATGAGAGTGCGTCTTCCTCCTTGTCAAACAGAGTTTCCTTAATTGTGTGCCACCATCTTATCAGATCGACTAAGCACCTTAAACTGTGCTTGCGTACTGATAAGGCAATCTTAAACGTGCTAATAGTAAACCCATCGTATATCCCATCACTGGATAATGTTATTGCATTGCTTTACCTTTTTACTTCGATACCAAGGTATATTCTGCAAAGAGGCATGCATCTTTAGATGGATTAATCAAATGTAAATCCACAACGATTTGCATCAGGCTCCAAAAGCCAAAATCCACTTGATTTCTAAAGTATGTTTGTTGATTTGATATTATAATGTTTTTACGCCAATGGCAATATTTCAGCCATTTCACGGCGTAAAAAATATGTGTGAAGTCTAATTGTCTTAGGATTGATACATCAGAACTTTCTAGTGATAAGTTCGAATTGCCAAAGGCTGTTCGAAATGCAGTAAAGTGGGTGGATTATAGGACAACTACCTTGAATATTGCAAAGAAGTTTGACTACACCGCTTAAATTCAGTAGAGCTTCTTATTCAAGAATTTCAGATGTGTATAACACGTCAAAGAAGAACGCCATTGGTTGATGATTAAACACAACAGACTATACGAAAATGATAATGAGACATGAAATTATATTTTATGAGAACACCACAACTAATTAGATAGGCTCATTTTGTGTCCAGATCACTGCACACATTTTTGCCTCTGTGTCTAAAGGAGAATATAATACCTCAGTATGTAACCATAACCATTTGATAAGTACAGATTGTATACTCATGAACACACTAGCAGAGAAGATCAAAGATGCAGTGAAGACATGGATATTCAATATGCGAGTTGAAGGAGCTGTTTATATGACATTCAAGGCATCAAAGAGTATAAAACGACTGGAAAGCCCATCTGATTAGAACAGTTTTCATAAGGTTGCTGCAAAGACAATATGTTCTCCTATCACTGAAATCCTATCAAGTCTTTCTGATCATGTACTGGGAAATTGATATTTTTGCCTTACAGACAGCTCTTGTCATTCTCAAAAAATGATGAAAATCATTAGATCATCTATATCTGCATCCCCACATACATATTATACTCGATGGTAGACCGGGTTATTAAATCACCTCTTTAGCACCATAAGGGTCACCACTTCTAGATGTGGATGGAAATGTTTGTAATGATTATCACTGCTGGATGTATCATGTATCCCTATCTTAGCATTCCTTTGACAAAACTCCCTTCAAAGTCAACAATACCAACTTAATTGATAGATCAGTCAGGAAAAGACGCGTGACAGCAAAAGTGTGCCTGTAGAATTGCAAATTGGAAAGTACACGAATGATAGTAATATTTTAACAGCAACTTAGATTAAGAGGATCAGTAAGCAATGTGGTATGATTGATTGATCATTTATTCTTTAATCCCACGCGAGAATATTTCACTGATATGGAGACGTCACCATTTGGAAGTGAAAGGGGCGCAAAATTAGTCCTATGCTCACCACTCAGGGCCTGTAGAAGGGAGGATCTTTATCGTGCCCACGCCTGTGATACGGGGCCTCGGTTTTTCCGAGACCCTGGGGGTCCGGGTTTAGAATAGGTCCCCATCACCCCTTGCGTGTCGAAAGAGGCGGACTAAATGGGGCGGTCTTTCGGATGAGACCGCAAAAACCGGGTGAAATATTCTCGAGTGGGACGTAAAACAATAAATAATCAATCGAAACAAAGGACACTGGATATACAAGTACGACACGCAAGAGGATGCTGGGGGCCCATTTTAACCCGGATCCCCACGGGTCCTTTGTCTTTAATTTGTATTGGAGTTATGAGATTGGTCACTGTTGTTATCTTCACCTTTTCATGGGAAATAATTACAGTGTAAACATCAAAGCAATGCTCATTCAAAAAATCTAAATGGGTTATTGATATTCTGCACTGCTTGCTACCTTTATCACCCGATAAAACAACAAGAAAAACGTTATTAAAATGAGTCCTCACAAAAATCATTTGTGCTAATTGACTGCACTTCTTGACATTCAACAATCAGTCTATGTGATTTGATATTGAACATGCAGCGGCTCTATCAAACTTCTGAAATCACGGAATCTAGATAAAGCCCAGATAATTTATTGCATGTTATGCAAATCGGAGTTATTACACACCAAAAATGTGCCCAGCGAGGATTGTATTATTCATATGTTGACAATTACAAACACCCTCATTTGAAAGTCTTTGCATCTTTACGAGCGTTTGTGTATATATTCAGATTTTAGGTATCTTGGTATGATTTCATGAACTACATGTAACTATATTAATCAGACACGTGTACGTGCAATATTTCAAAATTATTGTTCAAATTCAATGTTGTACATTTTCGTAGAAAACAGCAGATCTTATCGTAAGTCGAGTAGAACTACAATAAAACAGCCGAAACACAGATTACATGTATGCGATATGCGTACATGTAGTATTCGAATTCCAAATTTAGCTATCAAAAATTTAGCGGTATGATACTAAACCGCTATAATTAGCCAGTCGTATCACGTTTGCAGACGAAGCAATGTATATTTTATTGTAAGACTTTTAAAAATTCCCTACATTTATTTAAAATGTTTTATAAAACTAAGTAGGCTCTTTTTGGTAAATATAAAATGGCGAAGTAAACAATGTGTGAACGTAATCATATTCCCAAAAACATGTTATAAAATCGAGTGTAGGGCAACACGGACCTCCGACAAAAGGCAGGATCAGGTGCCATGGAGGAGTAAGCATCCTCTGCTGACCGGTCACACCCGCCGTGAGCCCATAGTCGAAACAATGCAAACGGGTTACCCGTCGTCAAATCTAGTACGAAAATGACAGTCTAACGAAGTGCATGAAACAAATCGGTAAACATATGACTTAGTGATAATTTGTGATCGCAAACAAGGTCATTATTAGCGAACGTAGAATTTGCGAAATGATGACTTTAAACGAGATTCGTTATAACCCCATCTTCGCAAGCCAAGTGTCCGATTCGCTTACTCTCATCTCCCCCTTTGGCAATTTTAGGCGAGTTTAATATCGCGCTTTGACTTCCAAGGCATCCAATCAAATCGCGCCATTCATACCTGTTCGGTTTGAGTTCACAAACCACTTTGATGCCTTGTCTTAAAAACTGTATACCAAATTTCGGTTTGAGTTTTCACAAACCGCTTTGATGCCTTGTCTTAAAAACTGTATACCAAATTTTTTTCAATCTCTTTTATCTTGTCATCCGTCAACTCCATTTTGTAAACATACACACAGACTAGAATCTGATTGCCTAGCTTTTGTTTCCGTCACGATAACTCGTGTTGTCCGTTAGATGGCAATTCAGTCGCGACTAAATCTGCCAAGGGGGAGATGAAAGTAAGCGAATCGGACACTGGCTTGCGAAGATGTTATAACCCTGGAACATCAACTTTTTGGTTAGTAGTTGGCTTCGCTTTAAAAAGACCTCATACTCATGGCATGCCCTTGCGTATCGAATCAACTGAGAGACATACATACCATAGAACAGGTGATAGTGGTACATTACTACATAGAAAAGGAAAGTTGACGATTGCAAAGTCACAGTAATCACGTTTACATATAATGTAGTTGTCAGTTTGCATTAGAGTGATATTAAGACTCACTCACGACACACAGCAAGATATTTCTAGGATAGAATTAGCTGTATTAGTACATGTAATTTCCGGATCCCGCCGACAAACGTATATATGCAGGGTCCACAAAGAGAAAACAAATGCAAATATAAGGAATGAATAACGTTTTTCAGTGAACATGCCATTAAGAAATGCAATATTTCCTATGATGCCGCTGCATCATAGAATATGCCAGCAAAGCAATTGCATTTCATTACGCCATGTTCACTGAAAAACTTATTCATTTCTTATATGAACCTTGAAAATTGTAACAGAACAGATAGGGAGGCGTGTGCAAAATTAACTAAAATACTGTGAGTAAAACTCACAAAGGATACCCCCGCCACCCACATATCTTTACGCTCACTTGAGTCACTGAAGCTTGAACAAAGAAGATATAGCCCGGCCACAAATCCATGGTAAAACCTTTAAGTTTTGACCTTGAGATCAAGGTTATACAGACGTCATGAATGTAAGTGAAATGTACACTAATATGCCATAATCCACGTTAGAAAACTTATATACCTTTGACCTTGAGGTCAAAAAGTCACATACAGGTCACAAATGTATCCAATACATCTCTCATATTGATACACCCATATGCTAGATATGGTATGCATACGTCAAAGAACAAATAAGATTATAGCCTAGACACGAATTAACACCAGCGACAGACAAACAGAGTACATTACACATCGTCCGCATGATGATGCATCCTGTGCCCAATACAGGATGCCTATGGCAAAGAACAAAAGAAGTTATGGGCCCGGACACGAATTCATGTTAAAAAACTGATATTTTTTATCTTGAGTCAAAGGTCAAGGTCATCAATAATACGCGACACATCGTTCTCATAGTGATACACACATATGCCAAATATGGTATGCCTACCTCAAAGAAGTTATTGCCCAGACACAAATCTGCACAGACAGACGGACGGACAGTGATTCCTATATACCCCCAAACTTGTTTGCGGGGGGTATAATTATATTAGAATGTACTGTTTTATCGCCCTATTAATAAGGTACCCTTTCAGCAATCATCATTGTTCATGTGTTACAAGAATGCTATTTTCAGAGAAAAATCTTAATATCTTAAATGTTACATTTTTTGCTTACTTCAGACATTTTTAACTTCCCATAATTATGTAGTAACATTTTATCATCACCTGCATTATAGTGTCTGTGTGTCTCAACTTATTCATTACGCAAGAATTCTGCGTATGACCAGTTTTTGAATCAAGCAAGTACTTAATGTATCTTTATACTGTATTTAGACGCCATCCGGTCAGAATAGGTCCTCAGTACCCCTTGCTTGTCGTAAGAGGCGACTAATTGGGCGTCCTTCGGATGAGACCGAGGTCGCTGCAGGTGCGTTCACGATATCTTCACTACTCTAAAGCCCATGCGGGACATAGTGCCTTATTGATATTGTATAGATTTATTGAATCGATTTTTTAGCTACCGGGGACGAATGTCCGGGGAGCTATTTGTCATTGACCCCGGTGTCGGACGTCACACTTTAAAGAAAAAACTTTAACCTGGGCTATATCTTTTTGAACCAAAGGGACATAGCTGATATTTCATATATATAGATGCCTCATGATGTGACCTTTGTTTTGGTACCAAGCCTTTTGCCCTAGCGACCTGACCTTGGACTTTGACCTACTTTTCAAAAAACTTAACCTGGGCTATATCTTTTGAACTAAAGGGAATAGGGCTTTGATATTTCATGTATAATGCCTCATGATGAGACCTTTGTGTTGGTACCAAGATATTGCCCTACCGACCTTGACCTTTGACCTATCTTTTCAAAAACTTTGACCTGGCTATATCTTTGAACTAAACGGAATAGGGCTTTGATATTTCATGTATAGATGCCTCATGACGAGACCTTTGTTGGTACCAATATTTTTGACTAGCGACCTTGACCTTGGACCTACTTTTCAAAACTTTAACCTGGGCTATATTCTTTTGAACTAAAGGGAATAGGGCTTTGATATTTCATGTATAGATGGCCTTATGATGAGATCTTTATTTTGGTACTAAGACCTAGTGACCTTGGACTTCGACCTACTTTCAAAAAACTCTTACTTGGGCTATATCATTTGATCTAGGGGATTAGAGCTTTGATATTTCACATATAGATGTCTCATCATCAGACCTATGTTTTTGATAACACAAGTTTTTGACCTAGTGACCTTGACCTTACAGTTCTACTTATTTTTCAAAAACTTTAACTAGGGTTATATCTTTCGAATTAAGTATTGAGAAGACTTTGATTTAGCACAATTTAAAATGCCTCATTGAAGAACCCTTTTGTTTTGGTACGAAAACTTTTTGACCTAAGTGATCTTGGTATTATTAGGTTTTTGACCTAACTTTTGTAAAACACTTTGATATGGGCAATATTTTCAATATGAAGAGGGATGGGGCTTTGGCATTTCACATATAGATGCTTTGCTATTGGTAACAATATTTTTATGCCCCCGGTGATCGAAGATCGGGGGGCATATTGTTTTTGTCCTGTCTTGTCATTCTGTCCTTCTGTCTGAAACTTTAACCTCGGCTATAACTTTTGAAGGCTTTTGATATTTCACATTATTTGTTTCTTATGACAAGACCTTTCCCGTGGTACCGAACATTTTGTACCTCCTGAACCTTTGACCTTGATAATTTTGACTCTCTACTTTCAAAAAACTTTAACCTTAGCTATAACTTTGTGACCGATAAGGACTAAGGCTTTGATATTTCGACATGGATGTTTTCTTAGACAAGACCTTTCGTGGGTATCAACATTGTTGACCTTCTGAACCTTGACCTGAAGTTTGACCTACTTTTCAAAAACTTTAATATCCTTAGCTATAACTTTTGAATGATAAGGTACCCAATGGGCTTTGAGTATCTTCACAAGTATGCTTTCTTATTACAAGACCTTTCCATGCGGTACTAACATGATGACCTTCTTGACTCTTGTTAATTTGACCCTAATCTTATCAAATACTTTTGACATGATTATTATGCTAGGGTTTTGATATTCACAAGTATGTTTCTTGATTACAAGGACCCTTTCCATGGGTACAACAATTTCTTTACCTCTGTAACTTCCCTTTGAAGTGTTGACCTACTTAGCTATAACTTTTGATGGATAAGTACTAGGGCTTTGATACATGGTATTTCAGCAAGTATTTTTCTTATGACAAGACCTTTTCCGTGGTTACAATAACTTTTTGACCTTCCTGACCTTGATTTTTACATTAGGACCTTACTTTCAAAACTTTAACATTAGCCAATAACTTTTGAATGTGCAAGAGTTAGGGCATTAGTTTTCACATTGTGTACTTCTTCTGCACTAGTCCTTTTACTGGTACCCGTATAGAATGTTTGACCTTGACGCTTGATTTCGACCTACATTAAGAAACTTTACACATTTGGCTCGTACACTTTGAATGCGTAAGGGATAAACCTTTCATTTTCACATGCATAATCTCTTTATGCAAGCTGCCTTCACTGACATGTTGGAATACGGTGCATCAGTGTTTCACAAAACACTCTTGTTGACCTAGTTATCGCTTTGAATAAATTTCAACTAGAGTGTGTCGGTGAGACACGAATGCCCCGTATTCCACATCGTCCAAGGTGGAAGGAGCTGTCATAAGGATTATGCATGGAAAAATTGAAAGGATTTATCCCTTTACCATTCCAAAAGTTACGGCCCAATGTTAAAGTTTTAAAATGTATAGGTCGAAATTCAAGGTCAAGGTCAAACATTTTGGTACCAGATAAAAGGACTAGTCATAAGGAATTACACTGTTGAAATATAAAATGCCCTAACTCTTGCCATTCAAAAGTTATGGCTAATGTTAAAGTTTTTTGAAAAGTAGTCTTAAGTTCAAACAAGGTCAGGAGGTCAAAAAGTTTTGATACCCACGGAAAGGTCTTGTCATAAGAAAACATACTTGTGAAATTAATGTATCAAAGCCCTAGTACTTATCATTCAAAAGTTATAGCTATAGTAGGTCAAACTTCAAGGTTCAAGTCAGGAGGTAAAAAATGTTGGTACCCATGAAAAGGTTCTTGTAATAAGAAACACGTACTTGGAAATATCAAAAGCCCTAGTACTTATCATTCAAAAAGTTTTTGATAAGTAGGTCCAAACTTCAAAGTCAAGAAGGTCATCAATGTTGGTTACCCATGGAAAGGTCTTGCTAATAAGAAACATACTTTGTGAAATACAAAGCCCTGTAACTTATCATTCCAAAAGTTATAAGCTAAGGGTTAAAGTTTTTGAAAAGTAGGTCAAACTTCAAGGTCAAGGTCAGAAGGTCAACATGTTTGATACCCACGAAAGGTCTGTCATAAGAACGATCATGTGAAATATCAAAGCCCTAGTTCCTTATTCAGTCAAAAGTTATAGCTAAGTTAAGTTTTGAAAAGTAGGTCAAATTTCAAGGTCAAGGTCAGGAGTCAACAATGTTGGCTACCCACGGAAAGGTCCTTGTCATAAAGAAACATACATGTGAAATATAAAAGCCTTCAAAAGTTATTAGCCGAGATTAAAGTTCAGACAAAGGACAGAATGAACAGACAGGACAAAAAACAAATGCCCCCCGATTCGATCACGGGGCATAAAAATATTGTTACCAATAAGCAAAGCATCTATATGTGAAAATTGCCAAAGCCCCATCCCTCTTCATTTGAAAATATTGCCCATATCCAAAGATGTTTAAAAAGTAGTCAAAACCTATTACCAAATCACTAGGTCAAAAGTTTTCGTACCAAAAACAAAGGGTTCTTTCATGAGGCAGTTTAAATGTGCAAATCAAAAGTTCTTCTCATACTTAAATTCGAAAGATTATAACCCTAGTTAAAGATTTTTGAAAAATAAGTAGAACTGTAAGTCAAGTCACTAGGTCAAAAACTTGTGTTATCAAAAACAAAGGTCTGATGATGAGACAATCTATATGTGAAATTATCAAAGCCTAATCCCCTACATCAAATGATATTAGCCCAAGTAAGAGTTTTGAAAATAGGTCGAAGTCCAAGGTCACTTAGGTCTTAGTACCAAAATAAAGATCTCATCATAAGGCATCTATACATGAAATATCAAAGCCCTCATTCCCTTTTAGTTCAAAGATATAGCCCAGGTTAAAGTTTTTGAAAAGTAGGTCCAAGGGTCAAGGTCGCTAGGTCAAAAATATTGGTACCAAAACAAAGTCTCGTCATGAGGCATCTATACATTGAAATATCCAAAGCCCTATTCCGTTTAGTTCAAAAGAATATAGCCCAGGTTCAAAAGTTTTTGAAAAGTAGGTCAAAGTCAAGTCGGTAGCGGAAATATCTTGGTTACCAAAACAAAGGTCTTCATCATGAGGCATTCTATACATGAAAATATCAAAGCCCTATTTCCCTTTAGTTCAAAAGATTATAGCCCAGGTTAAAGTTTTTGAAAAGTAGGTCAAAGTCCAAGGTCAAGGTCGCTAGGGCAAAAGGCTTGGCTACCAAAACAAAGGTCACATCATGAGGCAGCTATATATGAAATATCAAAGCTATGCCCCTTTGGTCAAAAGATATAGCCCAGGGTTAAAGTTTTTTCTTTTAAAGTGTGAGCGCCGACACCGGGTCATGACAATAGCTCCCCGGACATTCGTCCCGGTTGAGCTAAAAAAATCGATTCAATAAATCTATACAATATCAATAAAGCCTATGTCCCGATGTGCCTTGAGTAGTGAAGAATATCGCTGACGACCTGCCAGCGACCTCGGTCTTCATCCGAATGGGACCGCCCCAATTAGTCGCCTCTTAGACAAGCAAGGGGTTATGAGCGACCTATTCTGACCCGGATGGCGTCTAAATACTAGTATAAAGATACATTAAGTTTAACTTGCATGATTCCAAAACTGGTCATAACGCAGAATTCTTGCGTAATGAATAAGTTGAGACACCACAGGACACTATAATGCAGGTGATGATAAAATGTTACTACATATTATGGGAAGTTAAAGTCTGAAGGTAAAGCAAAAAATGTAAACATAAGATATTAAGATTTTTCTCTTGAAAATAGAGATTCTTGTTAAACACATGAACAATGATGATTGCTGAAAGGGTACCTATTAATATGGCGATAAAACAGTACATTCTAAAATAAATAATACCCCGCAAACAAGTTTGGGGTATATAGGAATCACGTCCGTCCGTCTGTCTGTGCAGATTGTGTCTGGGCAATAACTATCATTGAGGTATGCATACCATATTTGGCCATATGTGTGTATCACTATGAGGACGAGTGTTCGCGTATATTGATGACCTACCTTTTGACGCTCAAGATAAAAATATCAGTTTTTTAACATGAATTCGTGTCCGGCCATAACTTCTTTGTTCTTTGCCATAGGCATCCTGTAAATTGGGCACAGATGCATCATTCATGCGACGATGTGTAATGACTCTGTTTGTCTGTCTGCGCCTGTGTTAATTCGTGTCTAGGCTGATAACTTATTTGTTCTTTGACGTATGGCATACCAAATATCTAGCATATGGGTGTATCCAATATGAGAGATGTATTGGATACATGTGACCTGTAGTGACTTTTGACCTAAGGTCAAAGGTATATAAGTTTTCTAACGTGGATTATGGCATATTAGTGTATCAACTTACATTCATGACGTCTGTATAACCTTTGATCTCAAGGGTCAAACTTAAAGGTTTACCATGGATTTGTGGCCGGCTAATCTTCTTTGTTCAAGCTGTTCAGTGACTCAAGTGAGCGTAAAGATATGTGGGTGGCGGGGGTATCCTTTGTGATTTTCTCACAGTATTTCTAGTTAATTTTGCCACACGCCTCCCTATCTGCTTCTGGTTACAATTTCAAGGTCATAAAAAATGAAGAACGTTTTTCATAACCATGGCGTAATGAAATGCAATTGCTTTTGCTGGCATATTCTATGATGCAGCGCATCATAGGAAATATTGCATTCTTAATGGCATGTTCACTGAAAAACGTTATTCATTCCTTAATATTTTGCATTTCGTTTTTCTTCTTTGTGAC
Organism: Ostrea lurida; assembly: GCA_903981925.1. Lineage (NCBI taxonomy): Eukaryota > Metazoa > Mollusca > Bivalvia > Ostreida > Ostreidae > Ostrea > Ostrea lurida. The sequence goes on from CAJDSM010118197.1 coordinate 12,075, forward strand.
CCCTGCATATATACGTTTGTCGCGGGATCCGGAAATTACCATGTACTAATACAGCTAATTCTATCTAGAAATTTCTTGCTGTGCTGTCGTAGTTGAGTCTTAATATTCCACTCCTAATGACAAACTGACAACTACATTATATGATAAACGTGATTACTGTGACTTTGCAATGTTCAACTTTCCTTCTATGTAGTAATGCTACCACTATCAACCTGTCTATGGTATGTATGTCTCTCAGTTGATTCATACGCAAGGGCAGCCAATGAGTATGAGGGTCTTTTAAAGCGAAGCCAACTACTAACCAAAAAAGTTGATGTTCCAGGTTATAACATTCTTCGCAAGCAAGTGTCCGATTCCTTACTTTCATCTCCCCCTTGGCAGATTAGTCGCGGACTGAATTGCCATCTAACGGGACAACCACGATTATCGTGACGGAAACAAAGCTAGGCAATCAGATTCTATCATCAGTGTGTATGTTTACAAAATGGAGTTGACGGATGACAAGATAAAAGAGGATTAAGAAAAAATTTGGTATACAGTTTTAAACAAGCATCTCAAAGCGGTTGTGAAACTCAAACCGAAATTTGGTATACAGGTTTTAAGACAAGGCATGAAAGCGGTTTGTGAAACTCAAACCGAACAGGTATGAATGGCGCGATTTGATTGGATGCCTTGGGAAGTCAAAGCGCGATATTGAAACTCGCCTAAATCTGCCAAGGGGGAGATGAGAGTAAGCGAATCGGACACTTGGCTTGCGAAGATGGGGTTATAACGAATCTCGTTTAAAGTCATCATTTCGCAAATTCTACGTTCGCTATAATGACCTTGTTTGCGATCACAAATTATCACTAAGTCATATGTTTACCGATTTGTTTCATGCACTTCGTTAGACTGTCATTTTCGTACTAGATTTGACGACGGGTAACCCCGTTTACATTGTTTCGACTATGGGCTCACGGCGGGTGTGACCGGTCAGCAGAGGATGCTTACTCCTCCATGGCACCTGATCCTGCCTTTTTGTCGGAGGTCCGTGTTGCCCTACACTCGATTTTATATACATGTTTTTGGGGAATATGATTACGTTCAACACATTGTTTACTTCGCCATTTTATATTTACCAAAAAGAGCCTACATTAGTTTTATAAAACATTTTAAGATAAATGTAGGGAATTTTTAAAAGTCTACAATAAAATATACATTGCTTCGTCTGCAACGTGATACGACTGGCTAATTATAGCGGTTTAGTATCATACCGCTAAATTTTTGATAGCTAAATTGGAATTCGAATACTACATGTACGCATTATCGCATACATGTAATCTGTGTTTCGGCTGTTTTATGTAGTTCTACTCGACTTACGATAAGATCTGCTGTTTTCTACGAAAATGTACAACATTGAATTTGAACAATAATTTTGAAATATTGCACGTACACGTGTCTGATTAATATAGTTACATGTAGTTCATGAAATCATACCAAGATACCTAAAATCTGAATATATACACAACGCTCGTAAAGATGCAAAGACTTTCAAAAGAGGGTATTGTAATTGTCAACATATGATAATACAATTGGGCTACATTTTTGGTGTGTAATAACTCCGATTTGCNTGAGGGTGTTGTAATTGTCAACATATGATAATACAATCCTACGCTGGGACATTTTTGGTGTGTAATAACTCCGATTTGCATAACATGCAATAAATTATCTGGGGCTTTATCTAGATTCCGTGGATTTCAGAAGTTTGATAGAGCCGCTGCATGTTCAATATCAAAATCACATAGACTGATTGTTGAATGTCAAGAAGTGCAGTCAATTAGCACAAATGATTTTTGTGAGGACTCATTTAAATAACGTTTTCTTTGTTGTTTTATCGGGTGATAAAGGTAGCAAGCAGTGCAGAAATATCAATAACCCATTTAGATTTTTGAATGAGCATTGCTTTGATGTTTACACTTGTAATTATTTCCCATGAAAAGGTGAAGATAACAAACAGTGACCAATCTCATAACTCCAATACAAATTAAAGACCAAGGACCCGTGGGGATCCGGGTTAAAATGGGCCCCCAGCATCCTCTTGCGTGTCGTACTTGTATATCCAGTGTCCTTTGTTTCGATTGATTATTTATTGTTTTACGTCCCACTCGAGAATATTTCACCCGGTTTTTGCGGTCTCATCCGAAAGACCGCCCCATTTAGTCGCCTCTTTCGACACGCAAGGGGATGATGGGGACCTATTCTAACCCGGACCCCCACGGGTCTCGGAAAAACCGAGGCCCCGTATCACAGGCGGTGGGCACGATAAAGATCCCTCCCTTCTACAGGCCCTGAGTGGTGAGCATAGGACTAATTTTGCGCCCCTTTCACTTCCAATGGTGACGTCTCCATATCAGTGAAATATTCTCGCGTGGGATGTTAAAGAATAAATGATCAATCAATCATACCACAATTGCTTACTGAAGTCCTCTTAATATCTGCGTTGCTGTTAAAATATTACTATCATTCGTGTACTTTCCAATTTGCATTCTACAGGCACCACTTTTGCTGTCACGCGTCTTTTCCTGACTGAGCTTCAATTAAGTTGTATTGTCTGACTTTGAAGGGAGTTTTGTCCAAGGAATGCTAAGATAGGGATACAATGATAACATCCAGCAGTGATAATCATTACAAACATTTCCTCCACATCTAGAAGTGGTGACCCTTTATGGTGCTGAAGAGGTGATTAAATAACCCGGTCTACCATCGAGTATAATATGTATGTGGGGATGCAGATATAGATGATCTAATGACTTTTCATCATTTTTTGAGAATAGACAAGAGCTGTCTGTAATGGCAAAAATATCATTTCCCAGTACATAATCAGAAAGACTTGATAGGATTTTCAGTGATGGAGAACATATTGTCTTGCAGCAACCTTATGAACTGTTCTAATCAAATGGGCTTTCCAGTCGTTTTATACTCTTTGATGCCTTGAATGTCATATAACAGCTCCTTCAACTCGCATATTGAAATATCCATGTCTTCAACTGCATCTTTGATCTTCTCTGCTAGTGTGTTCATGAGTATACAATTCATGTACTTATCAATGGTTATGGTTACATACTGAGGTATTATATCTCTCCTTTAGACCACAGAGGCAAAATGTTGTGTAGTGATCTGGACACAATGAGCTACTACTCAGTTGTGTGTTCATCATAAAATAATTTCATTCCATATCAATTTCGTATACTGTTGTGTTATCTCAACCATGGCGTTCTTCTTTGACGTGTTACAGCATTCATAAATTCTTGATAAAGAAGCTCTACTGAATTACGTGTAGTCAACTTCTTTGCAATATTCAAGGTAGTTGTCTATAATCCACCCACTTACTGCATTTCGAACAGCCTTTGGCATTCGAACTTACACACTAGAAAGTTCTGATGTTCAAATCCGAAGACAATTAGACTTCACACATATTTTTTACCGCCGTGAAATGGCTGAAATATTGCCAAATTGGCGTAAAACATTAAATAATCAATCACACATACTTTAAGAAATCAAGTGATTTTGGCTTTTGGAGCCTGATGCAAATCGCTGGTGGATTTACAATTTGATTAATCCATCTAAAGATGCATGCCTCTTTGCAGAATATACCTTGGTATCGAAGTAAAAAGGTAAAGCATCAATAACATTATCCAGTGATGGGATATACGATGGGCAATTTACTATTACACGTTAAGATTGCCCATTATCAGTACGCAGCACAGTTAAGGTGGCTTCAGTCGATTGATAGATGGTGGCACACAATTAAGGAAATCTGTTGACAGGAGGAAAGACGCACTCTTCATCTTTGTTAAGAGTTCCTTGGCATCTGTAGAGTCGATTGAAGCTGCCTGGTTATCTAATTTACTATGTAGATGGTTGGGTAGGATCTAAAGATGGCCTGCACTGCTAAACTTAATGACAACCACCGAAAACTGGCTGGAATCTTCAAGGAGAGTGCGCGGATGTTTTCATCAGATTGGAGAAGTTCTTAAAGGACTCTCAAGACGTTGTATCGCACGGCTGTTGCAAAACCTAAAGATTTGTTTTGAGGTATGTCTAATCGTTGGAGTAAGGTAAATTACGGTATGTCCTGCTGCTAGAGCTACTCTTGTGTTTTACACAGTGAAGTTGTATCAGTGCCGGATTGTAAGGACCCCTGAAAATGGCTCTGATACCATTGTTTTCCCATTATCTGTAGTTAGGCTGAATATTTATTGGGATCAGTTTTCTTCGTTTTGATATACACTTTATTCCTTCCACAAGTGTTGCTGCTTCCCCGTCCTGCACATCAATACAATCCAGAAAATGAATCACTGGCACATTTCAAATACATGATCTGTTCCTTGTATATGGCAAAATCTGTCATCTCATCAATGGTGAGACCAAGCTAGCAGTGGCGGATTTAGAGGGGGGCCCGGGCNGCCAAGCTAGCAGTGGCGGATTTAGAGGGGGGGCCGGGCC
>CAJDSM010118216.1:0-10506 GCA_903981925.1 Ostrea lurida
ACGGACCCCAGATCTATACAGAGGTAGGATCAGATGTCTAAAAAGTCATATCTGTCGTAAGCCCTTAACTTTAACCAGGCCGTGTAATAATCAGTGTATGAAGAAACGGCCGAATAACTGGTGTTATACATATATAAATCATTTTACCGTACCAATTTTAATGCACCAATGTGGCATTTCGACAAATTATGTCTCTTCAGTGATGCCCAAACCGAAAGGTGGACAATCCGAAACATGAAAGTAAAACTTTATAAAAGTGATCAATGTAGTGCCAAAAGATTGGGCCAAATACTTCGAAGGATCAGAGCTATGCCTGAGGGAGATAATCCTTAATTTTGATATGAAATTCTAATTTTACCACTGCAATTAAGGTCATACGCAACGTTCGTTATCTGTATATATTTTATAGAACTATTCTTAATATAAAATCATAGTACCCCCTTAGATATTCTTTGAGAAAAAAATCAGACCATATTACCCGTGTTTTGGAAAGATAACAGTTGATGAAGAATGTAATTTGTACAATTATTCATACTTGAATTCGATTACCTCTCCTTTGGAGAATGCAAATGCAATGCACCTGTAAGTATACATACTACAAAAACACAGTCAGTTGTTGTATAATTATAATTTTCATCATCATTCAAATATTTCTGAAGGGATTGGATGATGTTTGCGTTGTCTGTAGCTTTTATTATACATTGGAAGTCTTCAATTTTGGAGATAGAAAAAACATTTTGTGAAATGTACATTGCGTATGCCCTTAAAATACATATCACGTATTTCAAGCTAGTAAACATAGTACAATAGCAACTGGGCTGTAGAGACCCTCGGGACTAACAGTCCACAGCAGAGGCCTCGACCAGGGGTTCCACAATTAATACATCAATATCGGTACCACTTTTTATTGCACCAGATGCGCATTTCGACAAATTATGAATTATGTCTCTTCAGTGATGCTCAAACATGTAAAACAGCATTTCACCAAATAGCAGATTGTACTGACACGACCATAGAATCTGTAAAATCATGACTTTAAACGTGTTTTTTGAAAGCCCTGCAACATCAGATGCCTAGGAGGAGATTGATTTTTACACCACCTCTGGAATATGCATGCTATACGTCTGAAGTTTTTCTTTCACAGCTGTCGTCAATATTTTCGTGAGGAGCAAAGACAGGGGCTCGGTGAAACATTTACTGGATCCAGTGATACAGCTTTGTTTGTAACGGTTTTTGTGAAGTTTCAGAATCCACTATAGGTACGGAAACTAATGCTTTTGAATCCACGTTTGCTTTACACCACTTCACGTATATGTACATGTAGTTTCACAATGTGTCTGAATTTACTCCTTCACATCTGTCGATATTTCAGTGAAGAGCATATACTAGATCAGCAATGTATCTGTTAATAAGGTTTTTGTGAAAAATTGAAATCCAGTATAGGTATGTAAAGTCAAAGATAACGAACAGTGATCAATCTCGTAAGTCCCTAATAGAATACAAAAACAAGAGTTGGGCAAACACGGACCACTGGAAACACCAGAGGTGGGACCAGGTGCCTAGGAGGAGTAGTTTTCCCCTGTTGACCGATCACACTTGCCGTGAGCCCATAGTCTTCACCAGGTAAACGGAACAATCAGTATATGTGAAAAACGGCTTAACAATGGCCATAAAACACATCAGACAGCATTTGACTCAATGATAGGTCATACTGGTAAAGTATATTTAAAAATTGTTATAACGATTATAGAATTTATGAAATGCTGCCTTTAAACGTGACTGTTGAAACCCCTGCAACAACTTGTTTGTAAGTAGCCTGCCTCGATTCAAAAACTGACCATACGCAAAACAAGCTCTGCGTATCGAATAAGTTGAGAGACATATCACCATATGCAGGTGATGATGGTAATTCATATTCATCCATCCCATTGATGGGATATTGAAAGTATTTTAAATTGTAGCATAAATTGGATGATTTTGTTCCTTCGAAAGAGCAGTTGGAGTATAATTACGATAAGTTAACGTGATGTGAAATTAATACTAAGTTAATGTAAAATACAGTAATAAAAATGAGCCTTACAAATGCAATGTGATTACTGTCATGCACAGGCTTTGATAGCTGGTAATCTTATTGTAATTTATTTAATTATCTTTTCACTTCTGGTTTACGAAACAAGGTACGATTTTTGGTTTTAATTTGTCTAATACGGAATTTTAATATTCCTATCATATTTTTCATCACTTCTGACTAGGTATCAAGTCCCTGAATTCAGGATATAAAGTACTCATTTTCCACTACATTAGTAATGACATATCCACTTGGACTATAGAAGATGGAGAACAATATCACGTATAGGTGAGTATAATGGTCCTTTAACATCATTGCTAATGTCAACTTCTGCTCCTAAAAAACATTGCCTCTTAAGAAGTTGTTTTAGTCTAAAACATTTCTAGATTTTCAACAAACTTTTCAATGCTTACTTTATTTCATACTCCATTGTCATATTCTTGCATGACAACAGATTTTTTTTGAGACTGGATTTTCCTATATAAGAAATGAATATTTGATTTAGCTCATTTACCATGTCTTTGGATGGATTAAGTTATGAAATAAACAAGTGTGTCAGTTTTGAAATTGCGAAAGGTATGCGCTCAATATTTCAAAATACTTTGAATATCAACATTTTTGAAAATTACAATTTACTTTGACTGTTTCCTACAATTCCACATCAATTTCTCCCTACCGTAATAATAAACATGATTGATACTGTCTGGCATTTTCAAATTTCTATATGAGAATGTGATTTACATAATGATTTGTGAATTTTCTCATGCCACAGAATGAGATCTTGAAATCTATACATGTTAAATTGTCCATCAATAATCGATAGTTCTTTGACATACAAATTGATACTAATATACAAGACAGTATGGGGAATGATAATGGTGATTTATTGCATAGCATACATTGCATAGAATACATAGTATAATTTTACAACAGTCAAAGTCTTAACAATAATCAACAGTTATACATTTCTCGTATGCAAAGACTGAGATTACCAGAGTAAATGTTGATTGTAAAATAAAATTGAAGCAACATATAATTCAAGTAGAATAGATAGTAATAACTTGTCAAAGACGAGATGTTTCCGAACCATCTAGATTATGTCGATGTTACAAAAAGTATGATAATAATAACATAATCCAAAATAACCCACAGTTAATGACAGTAAAAAGAAAGACAAACAGATCGATCCAAAAACTTCACAAAGGAGGCAACGTAAAAAGAAAGTGGATTTCGAGGTACTTTGGTCAATCTATTTCTAAAAGTATAAAATGTCACGGATAACGATAAGTGCTGCATATACATGTACGTATGCATAACTCAGCAGGCAAGTAATCTCTGCTAAATATGAAATATGTGTGATCAGCATGGATAAATAGTATAATGTCAATAATTCTTGCTTTTAAAATTCTGATGGTCACGATTATTTTCAAAAATTGATCACGTATATTTTTTTTTGCTACAAAATTCATTGATTTGCTTCCACATAATCATTATTACACCAGTGAAACGTTATACATACACAGAACCTGAGCTGTTGGATCAGGAGGGTTCTTAGAGAACGGATGGGTATAGAATACAAAAAGGCGAAGTTAACATTGTGTAATCATAATAAAAAAACATACAAAATCGAGTGTAGGGCAACACGGACCTCCGACAAAAGCGAAGGTAGGATCAGGTGCCATGGAGGAGTAAGCATCCTCTGCTGACTGGTCACACCCGCCGTGAGCCCTTAGTCGAAATAAAGTAAACGGGATTACCCGTAGTCAAATCTAGTAGGAAAATGACAGTCTAACAATAGTATGAATAGAATGGACGAAGATGGACAAGGAAGCATGGCTTGGGTATTTGTAAAACACTGCAGCAAACGTTTTGAACAGGTTGGTTTCGAATTCAAATCAGTATACATGTAGGTCAAATACCTGCATGACATTTCAGTAAATTACAATATTCTCTACAAGTGAAACAATCATAATTGTTTTCAACGCACTAAGCCTCTACCATTGTTGCTCGCAAAACCTTTTCCGAAATATGACATAATTTTGTCGTAGTTGTATGAAGGTGATTACAAAAAAACTGTGGACCAAATTGACATCGTTCAACTTTGTGGGGGGGTTGGGGGTTGTAGCATTATTTTGTGAACCTTATCTATTATCACAGAATCGTACAACCAATAAATTGCTTTAAGCTGTCTTAATTGGCGCCAAATTCCATTTCATGATTTATTTCTGTAAAAGAACGAAAAACTAACGAAATGCTATTAATCAATTAGTGTGCCAAGAGACGACACCATTGATAACTTTTTGAGACATTGATTTTATTGGTTTGGGATTTAGACTTATAAGGTTTTTTCTATAATTCTTTTTCAATTGTCCTTGCTTTCCAAACTTTTTGGCATCAAGCATCGCTGATAAAAAAAACATTTTTCGAAAGAATATCACATACGGTGCACCAAAATGAGTATCACAGATGTTCATTAACAATTTGATATCTTTCTAAGTGCTGTGAGGAACTAAAAATTGCAACACCGTTAATCTCTCTGTAAAGTCTGTTTAACTTTCCGAACATCTTTCTTTTAAACAAATACCTCGAAAACAATAACGAGGTTCATTGACGGATCTCTGTACAGTGTAATTAACAGTGGTGTGATTCAACATGTTATCACAAATGGACATTTAAGAAATGGAGATAATTCGGAATATTATTTTTTTCCCGAAACTACTTGAATCGATCAATTTGCTTGTATTTCAGCGTACTTTGGATACGCTTTCGGGTTTACTGACTGCGATCCCTAGTGTAAATCCGACATCGTCTAATGGGTTATTCATTGAAATAGAATTAAAAATATCATGCGTTTCCCCCTAAAATTGCACATATTTTTTCTGTATGACACATGTAGTGACGTGTATTACATTAATAATTTTCACTTAAATCATTTAATGATGATTTGATAAACACTTAAGGTGAAGTTATCCACATTAATGTGGATATTGGTTGATTAGAGTCGCGGGTAGAACTGTTCGTTTGGTAAAGTTATACATGTAATGTACTAAATGGCCAGTGATTCGATTGTCGATTTTCAGTGTCTTGCTCGTTATATACTCTATTTATATGCTTACATTTGATATAAAAAAGTTGACACATAATGTTACAAACAGTGAAGGCTATACTCATGCCAATACTCGGCCAATAGTACCATGTATGATTGTATCCCGTAAAGAGTATCCAAACGGTGAAAAGAAAAATATTCTCACAATAGATCAAAATATACGACACACACTTTAACGGCCAATAACTAGACCTATAATCTGAAAATTTAACGACAATGAACATATTTAAAAATGCGTCTATGATTGACAGCACGGAACGTTTTATGAATGACATGTGTTCCTCGGGTCGTGTTTCTAATCTATAGCAAAGTTTGGCAAAGGACACGACAGCACAAACTAAAAACCTGTATCCGGCAAACATGTAAAACCAAACCGTAAACTGTGATAAGAAAAGTGCAAAAATGACCAATCTTGCCCCCATTAGAGATAAATTCTTTAAAAATGAGACAAATTTTACTTTAAATTCAACGTCTCCACTTTTAGATAACCGATCTGCTACATAATTTTTGTAGACATACATTGCTACAATAATGTCAAAAGCAGACCCACCCACTGCAACATATCGGAGAAGCCCTGGAAAAGAATTAAAATCAATTAAAAACAAACTGAGTGTGTGGAACATCTTATGCATGAAACATCTTATGTTAAACTTTTTAAAAATTATATACATGATATACAACTAATCAGAAAACCAACAAGAAACATGATTTTCTTTGTTTGCATTCTGTCTATCATGTACCTATATTTCACTGTTAAAAATGTCACCCCTGATAGATCGTTCAGATTCCCCTCATTCTCCCCCAAGTCTGAGAACCGTGAGTCCATCATATTAAGACAGAATCAATTTCAAAAAATGAAATCAAGATTTTGTAACCATTTGATTCCTACTTACTTGTGTTGATGTCATTTTCATCGCAGGCAAACGTATTCACGTTGATGTAGATCTGTAGTAGAAGTTGTGGTATGGCCTCAATATTCACCTCCAATATACCGTGAACGGCGGGCGAAAAGTAAATGTTTAAAGGTTTATTTGGTCCACACCCCATACTGTAGATTTATACTCTGTTGCCTATGCCTTCAACTCTGGGCATTTTTAATTAGGCATCTAGATTGCAGTTGAGAATTGATTACTAAAATGTAAACGCATCAGCATGAAGATAGACAAATGGAGCAAATATACACTCAATTGATTTTGAATGTAAAAATATTGCAGGAACATCGGTGTTCTAGTTGAAAGGCATACCCCGGATCTGTTGTCACATGATTATGGCGATATCATTTGTTGGACTGGATGTACTGACTGTAAATTTGGCTTTGCAGATTGAGATTTAGCGCAATGCAGCAATCAAAATATACAAAATTTAAAATATTGAGTCGCTGCATGTTCAACAAAATAAATTGTTATCTATAGATTTAATATATAGAAGTCCATAATGAATTGCTTCTATATTTTACACACTGCCACTTGGGGGGGGGGGGGGTTACTTGTTGTATAAACTTCGTTAAAGTTGTTGTTAATTCATAATATTCGTTGAAACGAATTTATAAACAGTTATTCATATTTTGATTTATACATATTTCTGAAACTCTTCATTCCGAACCTTTATTAATATTATTGATACATTCAATTCTTGAAACACTAAACACTTCCCCTTTAATTCCTCGTACGCACTTTGGAACACAATCACAAATAGTTCGGCCGCTCCTGCGGCCGATAATGAGGGCGCACAATAAACGCACGGTCAGCGAACGGAAAAATGGTAAAGTAGAACGTTTTAGGGACATAAGTAGTAGTAATAGTTGTTGTTGTACGTAATGTAGCAGTAGTAGTAGCGACAACAGTAGTAGTAGAATAGTAGTATAGTAGTAGTTACAATACTACTACTACTACAGTATAGTACATGTAGTAGTAGTTAGTGGTAGTAGTAGTAGTAGTGTAGTTAAAACCACTACTATTACTACTACTACTACAATAGCTCAGTAGTAGTTTTACTACTACTAATGTTTTTTGTATAGTAGTAGTAGTAGTACACTTATGTGCCAAATTAAAGTCACACAGCAATTTTTCACTATGTTTTTCATTGAAAACCACTTTTTTCCAAGATTACATTTGTTCTGATATGAATGAAAAGAAGGTGTTGCATATATCATTGGTGTTCCCTTAAGGTGTTGCATGAAAGATCGATAAAATCAAGTTATTCACATAAAGAGTAAAACCAGTGGAACTTTTTATCTTGATTCCAAAAATGAAAATATAAAAAAGATGTCTAAAAAGGTGTGTATTGACAAGATTAGTCAAAATAAATTAAGTTGAAATCATGCAGGAAGCGATTTATGTGAAATTTAGCTTCAAAATACAGGGGTAATACCCGAATTAAGAAAAACTGCCCGCTTGAAACAATAATAAATTTTAGTGCAAAAATGTTCTTGAGATTTTCACTAAAAAATTGTCGCTTTGAATTTGTTTTCACGCATGCATTTTTTTTGTAAATTTCTAAAAATCGGCACGATTTCGTACTTCTCCTTTCAACTTCATCTGCACGTTAAGGGGTTGCTAAACGGCCATATTTGGATTTGCATGTACAATGAAGTGACTCAGCAAAATTTTAATTTTTATCCTTAAGATGCTTTGAGAAAAGTTTTAACATTCTACCAAGAAGTACAACACTTGTAAAAATATGGTAATTTGTTGTGTATAAAAGAAAAGAATAACATTCCTAAAGTTGTAACATGTGCAATATCAGTCCCCTAATCTACATCACACTGCTTTCCTGCAAACATGAAATATTAAAAAAAAAATCAATAACAATAGTTTATATATTGAGAATTGCTGTTAAGTCTTCAAAACACCACACGTCCATCCATAAAGTTGCAATAATGTTTTGAAATGCATTACCCTAACAGCTCCAAAATAAATACACATTGCATGAAAAAAGTAGTTCCCATCTCTGGTGTTTTCTAATATTTAAATTTCAATGCCTGTAAATATATCTATTTTTAGATATATCATATTGCAGGTAAGGGCAGGTGAATCAACTATAGAAGTATACTAACTTTGATTTCACACATTGCTGTATTTCACCCCTTTGATGATGAAATTTATACTTGATTTTGTAAAAAAAAAAAAAATTAATGGTTGTGTGATCTAAACATTACCTATGGTATGAAGTGGTATGAATTTCGGCTCTATCAAGTTCGTCTAGATACCCACTGTCTCATTTACAGATTCCGGAGAAAACAAAGTAATCATTCCTCATTGAAAAATGACATGTACACGCTGTATTATGAACGCAGGACCGGTTGAAACATCCCCGTGTTTACTATACAACTATAGCGGATGTTGAAATAATGTCCGAGGCTCGAGACGGTGGGCGGAGCTTTATTTTTTTAGCGCAATTCATTGGTTAAAATACAAGGTCACGAACTCGCTGTGGATCGGTGTATTGCATGAATATCTGTCTTTGTTCCTACGGACAGTGGTCAAGCATGAACTTGTAGAGAACATATATAATACGGCATTTCGGCGAACTTTACAGAAACTTTCAGAAGAATCGCAGTTTAAAGATCCATGTAAAAACGTGTGCTATGTCTATTTTCTTTTAAGTAATCATAATTATACAGTTTTGATCAGAACACAATATTCACGTAAATCAATCATTTGTTACCAGTTGAAAGTTTTCTGTCGTTACACCGGAAACTCATCCTCTTTACTCAAACTTTCGTGCCAATTTCTACTTTCACTTTGACATATATAGTGCATATAAGTTAAGGACATTATTTTAATCAAAACATATCTAAAATAAAATGAACAAAATATTGTATAAATGTGCAAAGATAGAAAATAATTCGCGCGTCTTGTTGTCCCAAAATACTAACTATGATAAAAGTAAAATTTGGCGTAAAAATATCACACCATGATGGCTGGAAATGTGAACGTGGAATCTCCTCACTCATGAATACTTGGAGCAAACACAGAGATCGGAGGTTTGTCATGTATAGATTTTATTGTGGTTTTACTTAATCTCGTTCAACCAGACACTCGGTTGTCTACGCAAATCTCCGACGAACAGAGAGTCTGGTAAAGACGCGCGATAATAACTGTTACCGCTAGGGAGCGCAATTCAGTTTTCGGTTGAATCTCCCCCACAAACAGTCAATTCCGAAAGATTTTGATGTTAATTAATTAAACTTCATTCGTGATATTAAAGGAAAAATTGCCAATACAACAGAAAAACCGCGATCGCTGTCAACTGGAAATCATACTTTCACTTTGCCCTCAAAGTAATTTTGGTAAAATTAAATACGCAACGGTTTTATCATGTCCCGTAGGCCCGGCCCGTAGGTAGAACAGCTAATAAACCTTTTCTCTTCTATCATTTTATATTTCAAACACTCTACTTGTAAATCCTCACACTTAAACGTCACTTTCAATCTATTACAGCTTTCTTCGATAGTCGTTATTTTCGATTGTGGCCTGATCAGCCAATCAAATCACATACAGGATTCTGGTAAGCCTCGTTTTGACGTTACAAACGTTTTCGTTATCTTTACCATACTCTCGGTTTACGGAGATAGCCGAGCGTCTGGTTGCACGAGACTAGTTTGTACTGAACAAATTGTACTTTTATTTTGCATACAATGAACGGACGTATTTTGCTTATGATCTCTTCACGAATGCATCACAGTGTTTGTTTACATTCTGTTTACAATTTTTGAACATAGCTTCATGTAAGCAATTGTCCACGAAAGGGTACCATCATAATTCCATGCTTTTATCAGTTTGAGGTACTTTATGGACAAAAAAGAAAACTCAACTGTCATGCGCAATACTTCAAAGATAATTTTTCTTTTAAGTTTAAAATTCATTTGAAATGTATGTTTGCAAACGAATGTAAATTATACTCACCGTACCAAATTAATTCTAAGTATTTTGAAAATGGTTTATTTTTGAAAAAGAATAGATGCATTTCATGTCAGTGTACATGCACATGCATTTTTAACAGAAAAAAGTAAATTTCCATCCATGTACTTCATAAATTGGGTCTTGCTCTCATGCCGCTTCTGTGATATGGTTTTTAGCACACGCAAGGCATCAAGGCTATAAGCCGAAGGAAGATAAAATATATCCCTTGTTAATGGACACAGCGGATTTCAATGAAATATTTAGTAAAAAGTGTTTTGTGACTTAATATGGCACGCAAGTGTAGTTTTACTACTACTAAAATTTGATAACACTAGTACGATAAGTAGCTGGAGAACTTGTAGGTTTTTTCGTCATTGAATGATAAGTAGAAGTGTGGTGTCATTAACTGTTATCATTATTATCAGGCT
>CAJDSM010118223.1:0-14258 GCA_903981925.1 Ostrea lurida
ATATATAATTTTGATTTCCATGTATTTATCTAGAAGGACCATGATACATCAGTGTGCATGATACAGAAAAAAAAATGCTTTTATTACTATTGATTAGTGCATTTCTAACTGATTGGATAAGAAAATTGAATTATGTAAATCATAATTATTTTAAATATAGTGTATTTTTGTTAGTGATACTTGTTATTTTTTTCCGGTTTTTGCTGTCATTCCATTCCAAAGACGTCCCATTTTAGTCGCTTTTTAGCCACGAGCAAGAGGTACTGGAGGCCTATTCTAACCCCGTCTCCACGGGGTTTGAAACTAATTAAAACATTATGATTCATTAATGTTTTGAAATATTTTCCCAAACAGAATACAGATTCTTCTTAAAATTACATGTAGTTTACGGTTGAAATTTTGCATGAAAAATTAAGTATTTTGGTCCATAATTTTAGATTATTTTTCGAATATCCACTTTTTTAAAGTTCCGTCTTCAATTTTAAAATCAAGACTTCGTAATTCATATGCAATTTTAGTAATTGACATAACTCTTAAATTTTATATCATAATTTCAAGTGTAAATGTTTACTAGTATTAAGATCCTTTTGTATCAGACTTAATTATATGTATCTACTTCATGTACTTGATTTGTATTGCTTATAGTGTGGTGTTGATACCACAAAATCGTAAGCAAGTCGTAAGTGTAATTAAAAAGCCCAACTTTATATTTTCCCAGAAAAGCGGAATTAAAAATTAGAAAAATCTAAAGATTCCATTACTTCAATGAACGTGCTTATTGCTTCTAATTCTGAAAGTGATGTGACTAAAAGCAGACGTAGGAAAATAAACCGGGCTAAATCACTTGGATTATCAGTTCACGAATTTTTTTTAAAAAGAAAACGGAGTGTCAACTACTGTCCAGTCGTTATATCTCTACGTGTTTGTAATCATTTTTACGTATACCAAAAAATAAATTAACTTTTTGCTTAAAAAACCGCACAAAATATTTTTTTCTAAAGACCACCATCTAATTTTCTTATGACGATGATAAGGATACTTTTTGCTGTGCCTTCCAACGATTTTCCCCAGTTCCGAATACACATGTAGCCTCTATTCACAGGAATAGAAAACGCTTCTAAAGGAGAATGGACTTTTGATTTGAAATAATTAGTTTTTGAGATTTGATCTTTCATTGAAGAAGCAACCCTGATTTAGGTAGATGCTTATAAAAAAAAAATTTTTTTTATCCTATGGTCTTGCAAATTATAGGGGCTCTCCAAATAAATAAAAAAATATGAACGGATTTTCGGAAAATTAAGCACTTCATCTTTTCAAGGAGCTAACAAATTCATACTCTCAGTAAATTATGAAAATTGTTGAATTACCTAACAGATAAAGGATTAAAGTTTATTATCATAATGCTTTAATGAACAATTTCGTACGAGGAGATAAAGTTTTAGCGATTGCTAATTACTAATTGCACCAGGTATAATTTAATCAAAATTTACGGATATCTACTTTGTGCTTAGCCCCCTCCCTGCAACAAGCAGGGTACGCTGTCATTAAAAAAAATTATACCCAACAGAGAAGTAGCATCTGAAAGTTACATGTAGATGGTGTACATACAAGTACGCTCTGAATGAAACAAAATGAGAAAGTCCACTTGAATACGCAATAAACGAAATTGTCATGCCATAAATATGTATGTATCATGTTCAACCTAAAAATGTCAAATTATCAACTATTTATTTAATGGCATATATGATCTGATGTGCTTTGGGGTATTTCTTTCTAAATTTTTATATGCATTTAAACTGTGTGCAATATGAACTTTAAAGTATTTCGTTAAAGACATTGTATTTGAATTCAGAATCTTTCTTCATGTATGTTTTGTACACTACACTCGTTTTCAGATTTATTTTATTCATAAAGCAAATTATATTTTTAACAGCTTGTTTAAAACATCATGAATTTGTATGAAACACNCTTGTTTAAAACATCATGAATTTGTATGAAATACGACGTTGCTTTTGCGAATTTATGACGATATAAGCGTAATGTAAAGTAACACCAGTATCGTGCGCTTAATGAATATAAATGGACTAAGCCTGTCATTTTCTTTTATTGCCATACGATCTTGATCAAGCTGTAATTATTCAATAGAAGCATCGTCATTTAATTCTGATTNACCAGTATCGTGCGCTTAATGAATATAAATGAACTAAGCCTGTCATTTTCTTTTTCTGCCATACGATCTTGATCAAGCTATAATTATTCAATAGAAGCATTGTCATTTAATTCTGATCCCGACTGCTGTATGATGAATATCTTACGGAAATTACATATATAGTACTAGCTTGCAAAATGAAAAAGGTGAATATGATAAACAGTGATCAATCTTAATTGTAATTCCTTGNTAGTACTAGCTTGCAAAATGAAAAAGGTGAAGATAATATACAGTGATCAATCTTAATTGTAATTCCTTTAAAGAATACAAAATTAAGGGCTGGGCAAACACGCACCCCTTGGGTATACCGGAGGTGGGAGGAGTAAGCATCCCTTGTCGACTGGTCACATTTACTGTCTATCCGGTAAATACCTGATTCGACATGGATTCAATAATTCTACTGTAACACAAAGTTATGTGACGAACGTAGCATGCAAACTACATTTTTCAAATCATTAAATTTCGGTATAAATTTAGTAGTGGGGAGATTTCATGGTCAATTTGATGTGGAATGTTTAAAAATTCTAAATTTTCATCGCGGTACCATGTTCGACTGCAAAGGATTTACATTGACGGATCAAATTTGACTCACCCTCCCCCATAGTCATACACATGATGACTCCACAAAATTTTCCAAGAGACAGATGTAGCAAATTACCTGATCCATCCNCACATGATGACTCCACAAAATTTTCCAAGAGGCATATGTAGCAAGTTACCTGATCCATCAGTGGGGATGTAGTATGGCGGACATTCTAAATCTACTGCTGTTCCATTAGGGGTCGAGTCAAAACATGATATGCCATCCCAAATCGCTTCGCAGTGCGATGCTGATACCCTACCCGTCATGTTTCGTGCTAAATGTTTTTTACAACAATCGCTGCCTGCACGAGAGCAAGAAAGCCATCTCTGGCAATCACTTACTGTCAAACCGGAACACACCATCTGGATGTTGGTTGCATTGTCAATATCGGGCACAAGTGGGTATCCTGTCTCAAAATCTTCATTTGCTGCTGTTGCCAAAAATTTGAAATTGTTTCCTGATTGGAAAACGGCTCTCCAATAAATGGCTGATTGATTGTCCATGTGAGGTGTCAAAAGGCGATAGCAAAAGAGAGCAGTCAGCACGTTGAATAACTCCAAACTTGGAAAACAGACATAAATCATGATTTCCTGAAAGTACCGTATTCTGCTCGTTTAGGAATTGTCCGACAAGTTGGATGAAGATATTCCAAAATCTATCCTACGGGGTCCATTTCCTGAACTGCATAGAATTACTTTTCAATTGTTCGCAGTTGATCAAGTAACGATAGTCTTGGCGCATCTCTTTAATGTGTACTTTAACTACTGTTAACTTGATATTTTGTTTTATAGGAAATAACCATATACTCGTTACTCATCTCTTGTTCCGTCTTTACGTTTAAAAACACAGCTGTATGAAGTGACGTCATGCACAGGAAAGAAAGTCAAGAGTTTCACAAAAATTGTCTTCACGGTGTCAACTCAGGACAAAAGAGTCAATTACGAAATGATCACGCTGATAAATGGTTTAGATTACTTGAAGAAAAATAAAAAGAACCCGAAAAATAGACTGTTGCAGTCTCGGCTTTCAGTTAGGAAGGTCTGCTAGATTGGTGATTGATTATAAAGTTTTATCTATGTCCTTCTAATTACATTTTAAGAAGAGAATAAATCTTCGACAAATATCGGCAGTAATGTGTATATGCATCGTAACATCAATTATAAATAAATACCTTAGGATGTTTGTTGCAAGAAATCAATGACAATCGAGCATTTCAGAATATTTCAGCTAGTGATTTTTTTTTTTTCGATCACCATGTCCGAACAATGTACTATACAGACAGACAGTTGGGTTTTGTACAGGAATATACCAGACTAAGTTAGTAGTTACACATGTAGTTTACCGCTGGTACTACCGGGTAGAGTAAGGGACACAATTTTACAAATCCTTTTGCCTGTGTCGTATAGTGGTCTTTTTGGTGCTTTGTGTAAAATTCCTTCCATGAAAATTATCTATTCACTCAATAGACCCGACACTTTAGGATACACAGTGGAAGATTTTGGGGATGAGGGGGGAATTGCATAAAAACCTTTACAAACAAAAAGATACATCGCTGGTTCCAGTAACTGCTTGCCTACCAGCCTCTTCTTACTTTTTAAAACATAAACTATAACAGCTATAAAGAGTCTCTCTCAAGATACTGTTCCATTACATATCCAGAAGTGGATGTCAATCAGATTGTGGATTTAACTTTAAAAATTCCAAAAGCTTTTGGATAACCTAAAATCACGAAAATTTTCTAAAATGACTGCCATCAACGATACGATTTCTCCACACTTTATACAACGATTCCTCACGATAAATAAAATCTAGCTTATCAGATATAGATAATTGCTTTTAAACAAAAATGGCACCCAAAAATACGAATTCTTATCTGGGAAACAAGACACATATTTTGTTAGAACACTCTGATTGCCCACACAAGTACGAAGTAGATATAAGAACATGTTTGGTTTCTATATAGATAATATTATGTACTCTATTGAGACCAGGTCTTCAAACAATCCAGTTGGGTATCCTATCCGGGCACTAATTGTGCTCCCCTTATGGCAGACTCTATTTTTATATTCATATGAAGCAGAATTGTACAAACTGTCTTAGCGGGATAAAAAAAAAAAAAAAAAAAAAAACTTGCCGTTGTCCTTCAACCTTACATATAGGTATATAAATGATGTGCTAATCAATTAACAATCAAATTCCACAATTAATGCATTTCGCATATATCCCAGAAGAACTCGTTATAAAAGCACCACAGAATCTGACATCTCTGCTTTATTGGATATTTTACTTAACATTACTCTAATAGGCAGCTCTCAAACTACACTATATATAAGCGTATGACTTTAACTTTGCCAACGTCAACTTTCCTTTTTCTATGTAGTAATATACCACTTCATTCACCATGCTATGGTTGATATCTCCCAGTTGATTCGATATACGCAAACAGCATTGCTATGGCGTATGCGGATTTTTTAAAGCACGAAGTAGAAGCCAACTACTAACAAAAAAATGCCCATGCTGCAGGGTTATAACGAACTCGTTTAAAGTCATCAGGTTCGCAAAATTCTACGGTCGCTTATAATGACCTTGTTTGCGATTACAAATTGATCCACTAAGTCATATGTTGACTGATTTTGTTCATACCCTTTGTTTAGACTGTCATTAATTCCTCACTAGATTTGACTACGGGTAATCCCGTTTACCTTTTATTTCGACTAAGGCTCACGCGGGTGTACCGGTCAGCAGAGGAATGCTTACTCCTCCAGGGCAAACCTGATCCACTTCGCTTTTGTCGGAGGTCCGTGTTGGCCAAACTACACTCGGATCTTTGTAATGTTTTTTGGATTGAGATTACGTTTGACACAATGTTAACTTCGCTTTTTTATTGACTACAGGTAAATCCCAGTTACTTTATTTCGACTACGGGTCACAGGCGAGTGTGACCCAGTCAGCAGAGGATGCTTACTCTTCCATGGCACCTGATCCTAACCTTCGCTTTGTCGGAGGTCCGTGTTGCCCCTCCACTCGATTGATCCGTTGGATTGATTACGTTTAACACGGATTGTTACCTTCGCCTTTATGTTATTGATGAGCCGAAACGTCATTATATCCGATGAGCCGACAATCAGGATTCCATTGCTTTCAAAGCAGCAAAATATATTAGATAGTCAAGACTGTTTAATTGGGTTTTCATGCTATTTTCGAGCTATAACGTTTTAAAATATTACGCTTCTTTGCACACTTAAAATTTTTACCAAATTTATTCATTTAAACTCCATTCTGGTCTGTTGGTGTACAAACAAAACATAGGAATACAAATCAATCAACATGAAATAGATACTTAAATAATGTCTTCATACTGATACAGATATTAAAAAATATTTTAAAAGCTTGTAATGGAAATAAATAATGACCTTTCTGCATTTCGATATACGGAAAAAACTCATGATATCGAATTTCAGATTTAAAAAATACATTTTAGGAGTGATGTCAATCTTTCTTAAAAATTACGTTATTAAAGGGTCTATATCTCAAAATTTAAATAGAACAATTTAAAAAGTAGGGATTTCGAGTAAACAAAGTAGAGGATATTTAGTATTTTTTGTTTAAATATTGGCCAAAATACTGAGGTTCTTGCACCCAGAATCGAAGTAACTTGAATGGGACTTTTTTAAAGAATATGTATTTCCGTTGGGAAAAAATACCTCAACAAATTAATAAATAACAATATTGAACTAAATTCGTCTCATACTACTTGTATCATTAATTTTTTAAAACCTGTAATACGAATAGTGTATAAAAATAGAAGGTATTATTGCATGAAGATAGAACTGAAAAAAAATCATGCTTTTGATTAATCAATCTTCCGCTACAAATAAGCCCTACCAAGACTCATTTCAAAAAATCTGAACTTGATCACAAAAGTTTCAGACTGGACAGGTTCAGCTTGTAATGTGTAATACCCAGACTTGTCTCACGTGCACTGATTCTGACAGAGGGAGGAAGTCTGCACATGAACCAGTTAAATACCTTACGTCGATACGCGTCCTGCACGTTGTTTCTCAAAAGCTCAGCCTACAACATCCTTAAACTTATAAATGGTTAGGTTGGTCGCAATATAGGATGATAAAATTGCAAATACACAACTTAAAATTATAAGCTAAAATTAGTCAAAAACAACATAATTACGAAATAATGTCCGCTCCGGAGGCGTCGCGCAGACCGTAACTACGGTGGGCGGAGCCTATTGATCGTTTCTGTATCGGTGTAACGTTCGAATATGAGTTTGAAATCTAAGGTAGTTCCTTTACCCCAGATTTTTATTTATTAGCTCGTCTCATAACATCTTATACAAGGAACGATTTCACCACGAAGAGTGATACCAAACTCTCAATTATTTCCTATATAAAATACTATGCTTAAACAACTCATAAACAACTTTTAAGAAAAAATTGAGAAAATGTTATGTTGTATTAAATCATGGATACAATCTTTATCAAACATGTCACCCCGTGGGGATCTGGGTTAGAATTAATTCCCTAGCCCCCCCCATTTTACCATTTCAGCAACACGGCTTGACACTCTCAACCCAGAAACAACGACCCACCACCTCTAATCACCCGCAAAAACCTACATTTCATGAATACCTTTATAAAATGCATTTTAAAATTTCATTAGAAAGCGGATTCTTTTTCATTTTCTTTATATTCACTAAAGATAATAAGCTATCACGTATCTCTTTAAAACCTTGCCTTGTCGTAAGAGGCCGATAAATGGGCGCCGAATATGAGAAACAGTACCAAAAGCTTAGGAAATATCTTCCCTTTGTCTGCAATAATAACGGGTCCGTTGGAAGCCATTTCAACACATGTATACTGTTAGACAAATTTTCAAAGAATCTTTTTATGAATTTCAAAACTCCCATGGTTTAACCCAGTATCAGGGATTTAACATGTAGGTTAAACGTCTGTCATACATAAGCTAATGACCATGTACCAATGTTGATTAGGTGAAATCACATGCACTTGTGAGGATATGCATACTTTCTTTTAAACATTTCTATCAAAGAGGAGTTATTTGTATATTTTCGTCTAGTTCGGATGTCCTTGCGTTTGTGAGTCCAGTGGGGGCGGGCGTCCTCGACATACTTTAAACGATGTCCCTGGCCAAAGTGGTCAGGAAAAGCAATTAAGATTCTTCCCTAAACACTAATACACAAACAACTTAGTTCATTTTCTTATAGTACTTTCTAGAAAGACAAAAAAAATATCCTACAAGGAACTTGACCTATTTTAAAGAAATGTACTTGAACATCCATTCAAATGCCATAAAAGTGCGATGTATTTTCGTTATATGCCATGAATACACTGTATTACAGTATATTGTTGTCTAATTAAACAATAGATTGGCTTTCCTTCTGTTGGTTATTGGGTGGTGAAGGAAACTAGCATTGCAGAAAAAAAATTCATAACCCTAGTTTCCTTCATCACTCAAATAAACCAACAAGAAAGCATTTCATTGTTATATTATATTTTTCGTGCATTTTTTCTAAACATATAAAAACTAGATTTAAGTACCTGAAATATCATAATGTTGATCATTTCGTTACTTAAACGAAACAGCCAATTCAACCTTTGACCTTGGAATATCTCCTTATATGGTAATGACCATGCGGACAAGGTGGCACTACAAAACCGGATTCCAAACTAAGTTTGCAACAAACATGCTTTAATGTCATGCCAATTTCAAAGGAAATACTAGGAGAAAAGTATTCAATGAATGTAAATAAATGGCATTACTGCATTGTTTTATGGTATTATTTGCTTAAATGCTCTAATACTTTTCTCTTTCCGTTTAGATAACGAACAATAATTTTGAAGGAAAGGTTTGCGATTTAGAGCTTAGTCAATCATCAGTAGCACGCTTATTCAAATGATCCAAACCTACCATCTAAATTAAGCAATACGCAAAATACTTTTGTAGCCCGTTTTCTAAGAAACGAATAAACATATGCAAGTTTTTGGTAAATGGCTACAGTTATAATCAAGCTTACAGGTTCCACAGCAATGACCAAATTCATTTATTGGTTACATTGTTAATATGCTTTTTTTTTTTTTTTTTTTTTACTGGTGATGCAATAGTGATTTTTATTTCTGCCTACAAATAAACAATATATTTCAATGCATATGAAGACGAATATTTACATGAATGAATTTCTTAAATATTAAGTGCTTTGAACCAAATGAAATCCTTACTTTATCTCTTGGTGGGGGTGGGTTCTGCACTGATTTATTTTGCGCCAATCGGTCTGCTATTGCAAACTTGATTTCTGTGTAATTAAAAGGTGTTAAGAACACTTCCTTTTCACTAAAAGACATGACGAGTGTGTTTTCCATATCTGTTAAAGAGGGATACCTTTTTTACTTGTTATTCTAATGAAAGACATTTAGTAATTTATTTTGTTCCCCCCCCCCCCCCATATAAGCGTACCTTATTATGCCCCACTTTGTAAGGACATGTATGCAGAGAGAGAGAGAGAGAGAGAGAGAGAGAGACGAGAGAGAGCACGGAGATGATAGAGAGAAGAAGAGAGACGAATGAGAGAGAGAGAGAGAGAAGAGAGAGACGAGAAGAGAGGACGAGAGGAGAGAGAGAGAGAGAGAGAGTAGAATGGGCAATTATATACTTGTATTAAGTAAGGGATTGCTGTCAAAAAGTCTTTTATGCATGTAACCTTGTATATCTACATATTTTCACAGGAGTTAATTTTGATATTTTCAAAGTAAGAAAAGGTTAAAAAAAAAAATGTTTTTTATCCCTCACAATTAAACAGTTAAAAGATATGATCATAATATATAATACATCGCTATATATAGTTTATTAGATACTAAATCTTAAGAACCCATTTCCTTAATTTTGCCAATAAATCAAATCAAAGTGTCCAGTCTTATTTCCTTTTTAACATTTGCGTACATAAAAGCGATTGCATTGTCTATCTACATATTTTCACAAGAGATAGTTTTTGATATTTTTAATCGAAAAACAACGGTCAAATAAGGTTTAAGCATCGGGATGATTGAGGGCATCTTTCAATGTATATCTGTTAATCTAATGATTAATCTGATATCGGACCAGATTGATTTCCATTCTATTACTGACATTAAAATGTGACGGCTATGGCACGATGGCGATCCTTTAGATATAGAAAGCTAATTTATAACTTGTTGATCGGGACATTAACCACTTCACACATCAAACCATCGCTATACACCATGTTATTTCGTCATTATCAAAGTTGATCGTTTCCTTGCTCTTTTTCATATTAAATAAAAAAATATCAAAACTATTTTTTCCCGATGACATTGACATGTAGTCAATGTATTTTGTTTGATAGGGCACATAATATAAATAAGCCAAGTTGTAAAAGCAGTTTCATTTTCAACCACTGAACAGCAAAAATATTGAGTGCGTTATTTCCAACCACTATTCTTGATTCCTGTTTTCTGTTTGTCAGATGAAATCTACCTCTATCGAATAAAAGTTGCCCACTCAATACCCTCAGATCATCTAATCAGAAGAAAACGAACCCAATGTGAGTATTTATTCAGATATATTTATAAAATATAAAAATTTACATCTTTTTAAAAGTCGTTACGAGATTTCAAATCAATTCTAAAAAAAAAAAAAAAAAAAAAAGAGACCCTCTCACCATCACCGAGGATATATTGAATACAGAAAAACCTTAGAATAGATAACGTTATTATAGTATTTATAACTTCAGGACTTGTAAAAAGGTTTTCAGCGTATTTTAATTTTCGTGTAAATCGATATTTAAACTAAAATTTTTAAATGAAACAAAGAGACACAGTGAAGTTTTCCTAGATAAAAAATCAAAGTCACTTAAAGTTCTGAACGACGTGGACAAACAGTGGGATTAGGCGTCTAATTCTTTTAGAATCCTTTACAATAAACAAAAATTACTGATCAGCTTCCTCTATTTTATTACTTGTTTTAATTTTGGTGTCTGTACTCGTGTCTGTGTTTCAGTTCTTAAACAAAAGTATTTAAGTGAGAGAGTAACGGCGATCTGGTCACATAATATATTATTGTTTATTCAGTAAATAATAGTCTCTATTATTTCGTATATAGAGAACAACGCTTCAACATAATTGATATATTTGATCCGACCTAAAAATACTTGCCCGGTCAATATTTTTTAAAAATATTGACCGCAGAGAGTTTTTTCCCACCTTGATTGTGACAAAAGGATATGATTTATTGTGACGTATACACTTGAGACTACAAAGCAAACGTGTACGTCACAATTTTAAAAACAAGATAACGTTTTTGAAAGCCAAGATTCTCTAGATAGCATTACCGACACGAATAGAGTGGACAACTATAATGGAGAGAAATAAACCATGTTTTCTCGGTGTAATCTTGTAAAGTAATTTTCGGCAGGAGCAATATACCGGAGCCAATATATCAACTATGTGAGGTTTTCTTATAGTATAGAGAGGATATAAAGACAATTCCAAACTATTCTTCACTGATTCGTTTTGTTTTCATATAACAAAAAACAATATTGACTGTGTTTTTCGGGCAACATTGATTATGTTAGTCCCTCAGGACGAAAAATATGCCCTCCGCTCCGCACGTCAGGCAAACATTTCCGTCCCTTGCGACTAACATATAATCAATGTTTACCCTCACCCCCAGTAAATATTGCTAAATGGTTTGTTTTATCGCGAAATTGTACATTTTTATTAACACACACAGACACCCTTCAATTTAAACACATTTCCTCATTTCCTTTCTTGACTTTGTTCCAACAAATTTTCATCCTTGACAATTTAATAAATGTTTGATAATATTTCTTTCCAATTCCAAATATTTCATTTTCTTTTGATATCATGCCAATTACGGCACCACCTAGACATTTATTTTATACCACTTCTCAATACTTGCGGGTAAAACTGATGTTCGGCTAACACATACGGGGGTTTGGTACTATATAAATATTGCCATGTTAGTTTGGCGAACGGCATAACAGTGAAAAATTTTCATCCCGAGAAAAACATTGTCAACCGAGGCGTTGAGCCGATGGTTGACCACATGATTTTCGAGGAGGTTGAAAATCTTCACTCGTTACCCTCAACTACACGCAATATTTATTTTGTTATACTGAATGTATAAAAATAACAAAACCGTTTTTCGTCTGTTGACTTTTGCGATCACTTGACATGCCGATGCTTTCGATACTCCATGCCTATGGGTACACTCGGTTTATCGACAAACGCTTCATAACCGTCAGACCGTCGTCTACACAATCTGACAGCCGGCGAAGCCGTCCGGCGCCATAAACAGGATGGAAGAGACCTACATGGGGCATATGCTAAGCGTGCCCCTGTAACGACGAAAAAGTGGACCCTCCCGCTAGTAACTTTTAGACCTGGGGGTCATATTGCTACGTAGAAAAATGATCCCATTTTCGTTGTAGACAATGCGGCCGATGTCTACCTTGAGCATTATATACCGTCAGGAAATCATGTCCTCGGGGTCATTTATTCTCCGTGTGCAGTTGTAGAAAAGATGACCGTATAGAATATGGACTGTGTATTTTTTACATACTCTTATATTTACTCGTTTCAGAGGTGTAAATTATTTTCTTTTAGGGCTGCAGGGAGTGGTGTGGGGAGCGGGTCAAACCCCATTGCTGTGGAAACAGGTATTTCAATTATGGGAAATATGTTGTTATATTTTCCCCTTCTGTTTCAGCTCAGCCAAATTAAACCCTGTTGTTGCCATCATCTTTATGTCAGTATGTTCTAAACGTTCAGGTTCACCTGAGTCACTCAGATGACTATTGCAATCGATATCCATCTGTCGTCGTGCGTTTGAATTACCGTGCATTAAAACAATTTGAACATTTTTTAAACTCCTTGATTTAATTACCAATTCAATTCTTCGCAAATTTAGTTTGAGGCATGTTTGGACCAAGGGGCACATGAATTATAAATTTCAGGATCTTGCCTAGGATCGGGCAAAAACTACCAAAAAGTTACAATTTTTTCAAAAAATCTTCCTCTCTACAATCGGAAATGTTTAAGGGTTAATCGGTAGTTTTTCGCCTCCGGTTTTAATTTTAGAGTGCGACCTACTATTTCCGGTGAAATTTTTGCCATCGCATGTATATCAAGATTTCACAGAAAATTAAAGTTGTGATTTGATTGTGTATTGTTTTAACATCATTCTCAGAATATTTCACTTATAATGAGACGTTCAATGATCACTGATACCAGTGAAGTGCGTTTTACAAAAACCGCACAATAACTCAGCTTTCTGTGTTGAGCATTTTAAGTAAATGATTTTACTTACGTTACATTGGCCTTATATATTAATTAGTATATATTTATGAGTTTTAATGATCTGTATATGACTATTTGTACATGCTATCAGTTGCCTTTTGAAAGATGTAGGTGAAAAAATTAGACGTCACACTTACCCCCCCCCCCCCCCCCCCCCCCCCCCCTTTCTTGCAGTATTTCGAATCTGTATTTTATATATAAATTTGATTTCTACTTTGCCATGCATCCGCTTTATATAATCAATATATTTAGACTTAAATGCTTCATGTATATGAACTATTTTGTTATATGTGTCAGTGTATCTTTTGAAAACTGTTCTCAGGAAAAAATGTTTAGGCAATCAACTTTACACCCCCCCCCCACCCCCCCCCCCCCCACCCCCTTTTCTGTATTTTATTTGCATGTCAAGACATCTGAATTATCAATATTTTCAATTCATGCATTACCTTGTTAATTTTATCTAGCATGATTGTAATATATATCTTTTTGGGAGATCTTGCTCTTTTTAAAGCTTTTTTCTAAACAATTTCTTGTAAAAGTTGAATTGCATTAAGGGGATACTTTTAAAATTGTTATTTTGAAAAATCTACATGGGCAATTATGATAAAAAAAAAACAAAATTGGTTGGACCCTAAGATTACAAACTCTAAATAATTCTTTTTAAAAAATTGGTATGTAAACCAGCTCAATTTTTTTTTTTTAAAATTGCCGAATTATCGAACATTCTTCAGTTTTGTCTTCCAAAGTGGAAGTTACATTTTCAGAAAAATAAACATTCTCGGGTTAAATATCTCAATTTTTATTTAAAACACACAAAGATATATTGCTTATTATTTTATTCACCTTCAAGTAAAGATGTTGTTTTGGTTTTCTGCATAATAAGATATGAGATTCAA
Organism: Ostrea lurida; assembly: GCA_903981925.1. Classification (NCBI taxonomy): domain Eukaryota; kingdom Metazoa; phylum Mollusca; class Bivalvia; order Ostreida; family Ostreidae; genus Ostrea; species Ostrea lurida. The sequence goes on from CAJDSM010118223.1 coordinate 14,056, forward strand.
CTTATGATAGGCTAAATTTTATTTTTTTGAAAAAAAGGCGTGCTCTCTCTGTGTGTACTCCATATTCGAATTAGTGTAGTTAAATGCACGTAACGTATATCTTACATGTCTTTTTTGGTTAGTATATAATTGTCTTAAGCTTATTAAAGAGAAGAAAATACTAGGTAAACAGAACCTTTTTTAAAAGTAATGGAATCTCTCTT
>CAJDSM010118242.1:1990-22487 GCA_903981925.1 Ostrea lurida
AAACGAGGGAGCTGGTTGTAGAGACCTTTTGCATTTTTTTGAGCACACTTCATTTTCTGGTTTTTTTTCCTTTTCCTTAGCCTTTAAATCCTGTACCAAAATGCCCTCCTTTGTCGAACTTTCCATTTTCTTGGATGGACCGCTTTTTTAAACATGACTGGTATGGCTATTAATCTTTCACTGTTGCCATTGCTTCTAATTTCAAGTGATCTCCTTCATTTTGGCACTCTACGATTTGATTTGCTTTGAGTACTGCTTTCTAGGCTCTGGCGTACTAGGATGTCAGACTGTGTTGGCTGCACGCGATGTCCTTCGCCCATTGTTGTCACTCCTGCTTGTCCATTCCATTGTAGTCGTTTTACACGTGGCTTATTACATCATATGAGCTTACTAAGTCCGTGTTCTGTCTTGGTAGGCTTCCACTCCAACTATGCAATTATGTATTCTTCATCACTTTTCTCTATTTTGAGTTGTGCTGTTTCTTTGTTGGACTATGACTCGCTTGTCACCTTTGTTGCGTTGCGCTTGTCCTTTTTGCCTTTTTCCTGCAGCCATCTTCCTACGTTCCTTATTTTTTTGTTCATGTACTTCCAGTTCTTTCTTTGACTTGTCTTATGCTTTTGGCCTGCCGTGGCCATGCTCCCCTCTGATCAGCAATTGATACTGTATTTCATACTTTGGTCCCCTGACTACTACTCATTACTTCATATTTTACCTTCGTTGTGGGACCGTCCTGTCTTGTGTTGTTTGTGACTACTCTATGACTTTTTACTTGGATGCTCACTATTTTCATTTTGCATTGATCCTTACTTCTCCTTCCCAGTACTTTCCTTGGGTTGATTGGTCGCTCTTGGCTGCTTGTCTATCTGCTCGCTAGGCTCGATATAATACTCAGGGTGTTGGGTGGTAATCGATTGCTCTGTCCTTTTTTGCTGGCGCCTCTCGGGCTTTGGGGCCTCTTCCTATTATTCACCACGCCGTCTAGTATTTTGGAACTTTTCGTATTTCTTTTGATTATGAAAATGTCAAACTTAGCTGGACATGCGAAAGTGGTTTGTGCGTTTGTTCTCTGGTGCGCCTTTCCGTACGTTTGTAACTACGTTGGTGTTTTGGAGTCTTTCATCGCTACTCCCTTTTTTTTGTTTTATCTCTCCACTTAACAGTGGTGGCCACCTCACTTTTTCAGGGACATACATCGTTGTGTCTAGTCTTATTTTTGGTTTTCACCCCTGCTTGTGGCTCGACGTTTTTGTCTGCTGCGGTTCCAGTCTGGTGCTCCCGCTCACGCTGATGGCTGTGTCGACTTTTTTGCCCCCCGTGGCCTTCTCGGCATTGGCTTTGCGTGCCCCCACATTTTATTGTAGGTTGCCTACCTTTCCTCTTGCTAATTTTTTCGCTGGCGCTTGTCTTTCGCGCCTCAGTGCCGTTGAGCGCGTACGGGTTCGCGCTGGCTGTCTCCCCCACTCCGTGTGTGCGAGTTCTGGTCCGGGCCGTCAGCCGGGGTTTTGGTGCCTCTCACTTTCTTTATCCGTTAGCCGGGCCGTTAGCATCGGTTTTTTCTACTCGTGCGAGCGCCCCCCTCACCTTGCCGACAAATTGACGTCAATCTCTCGCTACCTGTTACGTGCCCCGCCGTCAGTGTCCTGGGGATAATACCTCGGTGCGCGGTACACAGCGACTTGCCATTGTTTTGCATGTTATTCCTGGCTGTTTTTTTCCCCAGATTCCCCACGCCTCCTCAGTTTGTCCCTTTGACTCACGACAATTATCCTTCGATCGTCCCTTCCCGCCGCCCCATATTCAACTTTGTATCCGGTGGGTTCCTTTTTCTTTATGTTGGACTTAGATGTGCTTTACTACTCTCGTTCTCCTCTTCCGTCGTCGTATATTTCTCCTGTAGTTCGTCTTTTCTCTCTTCTTGGCTTTAGCTCCGCTGCCCCCCCCAGCATTTATCCTCTGATTTTGCAGTCCCTTACTTTTGCCACACATTCTGTCGTGTTACCTTTTTGTCCACCGCTGGTCTGCATTCTGATTGCATAGGCCTCATTCCTTGGGTGACATTTGCTACTGCCAACTTTCTTGCGTCTGACTTCGCGCTCTATGTTTTTCTTTTATGTGTTTTGCGTTTTTTTTTCCCTCGTGTTCCATTTCGACGTGTGCCTTTCGCGGATAGGTTCGGAGTGCCGTTTGTCACGTCTACTCTTGTGTCTTGCTGGGTCCCGTGCCCATATCTCTCATTCCGGCCCACTTGTTAACTGAGCGTTGATTGCCCTCGTGATTTTCGCGGGGGTGCACCTTTTATCACTCCTGTCCTCATCCCTGCCATCTTTATTTTGTTCTCTGAACTGCTTCCCCTACCCCGTTTTGTCTGTTCCCTTTGCTCCATCGTCTGCCCCATTTTCGTCCTACTTGATGCTGGTCCTACCGTACGTATCCCCGCTCCCCGCACGTGTCTCCAACTATACTTTACCTAACAGTGGCACCGATAATCCGAATGATCGCTCCTCCATATTGAGGACCGCCTCTGAATCTTTTCTGTAGTTGTAAATCGCTCGTCCCAGTCTGTTTATCGTTGTCGCTGCTCATCACGGGCAGGGTGAGGTATTAATTTTATGATTTTCTACGTGTAACACTTTTAATATAATGTGTCACAATTTGAGTTTTTGTCCATTTCCAAGATTTTCATGCTGTCTTTTAATCCCTGTACGGTCTATTATAACTTCCCTGTTAATTTTCCATTTTATTGTCTAGTTGTTGGAGGATTATCAGTGAATCTACTTAATTTCCCCTCCCGCGCCACCTTGTCCATGTAGGTCTAGTTCGCGCGGTTTAGCCCTGATTTTTATTCGCGTGAGTGCTACCTTTTACTCTCTGTTATTACTCTCACTTCATCCGTCATATTATTTTATTCTTTGTTCTAAAAATTTCATGTTATCCCCATTCTCACCATTTCAGTGAGTTTTAGTTGCTCATTTTGCTCCGTGTTCTCTCTTTTTAGGCAATTTTCGTCGGTTGTATTGTGGTTGTTCTTTTAGCTAAGTTTTATCCACCGCTCACGCGGTGTCTCATCTTCACGCGGCCGTACCGCACACTTTGCCGCATGTTACCAACATTTTCCGCTGATTCCCGTCACCGTCGTATGTTTTCTCATTATAGTCATCGATACTATTATTTGTTCTCTATCTGGGTAGGTGAGAATGTTATTTATTATCTTCTTTTCCGCGGGCACCGTCTGTTTTGGTCATGTTCGCTGTTCCGATTGCGTCTTTTTACATGACAGTCTACACATACTTTCTTGTGGACAAAATCCCTTGTTGATTCATTCTGGTTCTTTTCCTCCTGAATTTACGTTTATCTCCTTGATTTGTTCTTAACTAAGCAATTTTTAACTTATCTTCTCTCACTTACGGAATTTCTTTTGCTCGTTTACACACAATTACTTATTATCATTTTGGTAATATATATTAATTAACACTTCACCTTGGTTGATAAGATGCTTCAATTTTCTTTTTTGAATATTTGACTTCGATCCACTCCTTGTTCTTACCCTCGCTAATTATTTATAAGGTCTTAATGCCCACTCAAAACGCTTGTCCACGTGGGCCCTTATTCTATGGGGGCTTCTCTCACTTTTGCTTTTATCCTCCTCATACTTGCTCAATATTATCCATCTTTCCTATACGCTTCTACCATCAGCCGTTTTTTCTCATTGTTTATTTCATTCCCACCCCCTTTTCTTTTTATTTTAGATTCTTTCTGTGTCGAACAACTCCTAATTCCCTGTTATGCTCTTTTGCTGAATAGACGTACTTACATTTCTTTCCATTTATATGGCCTTCGGGTATTCCGCCCCTTGGTGTCCCCATGATATTGCCAGGCTGTACCTCTTATATCCTCCTCATCATTAAAGGAGGTCTAGAGTTCACTGCATCGGTTTCACTGTCGATTTTTTTGGTTCTGATTATCTTTTTGGGTGTTGCACCTTTTTACCCCAAGGTCACTTTTTCTTTCGGTCCTTCATTGCTTCGCTTACACTTCTGGGCCCATGCGGACCTTTTTCACCGGTTTGCACCCTTCATTCTTTTGATTCCCTAAGTCGGGCTATTTCCTTGGGTCAGTTCAACACTGACTTTTTTCCTACCAGCCCCACCTCTTGCAGATCTCATTGTTGACGCGTATCCCACTGCGCTGTTTCATTGCTAATGTCGACTCGCAGTGGCGCCCGAATAAGTTAGGCCATGCTCGTCACTGGGGTACACAGGTGCAGTTGTGGCGTTGATCCATCTATATCCGGTTATGCTGTTTTAATTTTTTCCAACTAATTCAGTGCTTTACTATGAGTTGCTGTAACTGCTTTTTGTCACTCTATTTATCACTCTTTTTCTGCATTCTGCACATCCATATATTGATAGCGGTAACTACTTATGGTAGCTCCTGTTTCTGGCTTCATTCCTCTCCCTGTATCGGTCGTGGTCATTGCCAATACGGCGTTCTGACGCTTCGGGATTAAGAGCGTCTGAGGCCGCCTTCTACTCCCTGACAGTTTCTTGGTTCTCAAGCTACCTCGCCTCATCCTTTTTCTGTCTCTATTCGAGTCCCCCGCGCCAGATTTACATGTTATTTGCCGTGTTGAACATATGTCCGCAATTACTGCGTATCCCTCACTTCCCCATTTCCACCCGCTGCCTTCTTTTTGCTCAACGTCGTTGAATTCATACGTTAAAAATTACGGTTGCGATTCCCTTTTCACAATTTGTGTGCCTTTTTTGTATCCACCAATACCTATTTCACGGCTTCACGGATATTTTTGGCCCCTTTAGGCACTTTGGATTCTTTATTCTATTCATTTCTTTTTGCGGATCATAACGGATTGTCACCAGTATGGGTGTCCTACGGACTGCCACGCTTTTTTGAATAACTTCCAATACTGGTGGGCGCTCTTCTCCTTTCTAAGTCGTAGTCGTGTATAGCCTGCGCCCCCCGCGGGTCATAATTTTGCCTCGTGGGATAGATTTATTAAGCCAAATATATAGTCAGCGACGGGAACTGGTGGCATAATATATTTTCTTCAACTTTAGTGTACAGTTTCACCCCTTCATTTGCAATGCCCTTTACTTCTTCCCGTACGATCGGATTAGATCGATCTGATATTGAAACAACAACTAATCCATTCTACACATTCTAAATTTCATGTAATTTCCGTTTGTAAGTAGAACCACTCCTTTGTCAATTAAATGGTATTGTCTTGCTTATTAAAGTACTACCCACAAGACACACTTTTGATCCTTTCACACATACAAGACTCCTTTGCCCCCCTTTGCTGTGTTTCCTCTTTTTCCAACGAGCTTATGGCATCAACGCATGATGTTATATTTAAAGTGTTCCTTCCTCAGTCAGCTTTTAGATTGCCAGTAAAAGCTTATTCAAAAAAATGTAAAAAAAAAGTGTTTTGTGCGCGACAGCCGCGTCTCTTGTGACAACAACTTTAATAAAGGCTTTCATGACCGTCGCAGGAATAAGGTGCTTCCCTGGTCGTTCACTGTTAAAAGTCCCGTTTTTGTTGTTGTCTACATAACGTATAATTGAGAGATCGTCGTCTGCCGTTAGGGTTAAAGTTTATGTCATTGTGCTGTTTCTGATGATTTTTTTTTTTCTACATAATGCAAATTTTGCTCTCGCAAATCCGCCACGCTCACTCTGATTGGAAAGTCTTAGAAGATGACTATTTGTCATTGGCTAGATTCGCTTTTGTCACTTTGACCAATCCCTTTATATTATTTATTCTACTAGAGTTGTTAATGCTGTCGATTGTTTCTTCACTAATTGTGCTCCTGTTCACCACCCTCTTTACTGCAATGTGCTATCTCTACGATGTCCTCAGTAGTCTTGCATCAGCTCTGGGCCTCTTTTAACCGATTTTGCTTTTGTGCAGCTAATATGTTTAGCTAATTGAATGGTTATACTATATTTGTTTACAGTGAATACTGTACAATATCATCGTTTTCGGGCCCGCTGGGGCAAGATATGATGTGGTAGACACAGACTGTGTCAGGCGCGGTCACATACGAATTACATGTTCGTGTTGCGACGAAACTCAACCAGGCCAACTAGCCTCGACTTGATCTTTATGGTCTCTTCTCCACTTCAAGGTGTGATGCTGGTTGTATTTTGTGGCTCATTATGTTGCAGCCAACACGGCCGTTGTCACCGTTGGAAGCCTTGTACATCATCACACCGTGCCGTGATTCGATAGCTGCGACGTCGTAAGATGACTATCTGAGTCGGCAGGGCTCATAGGAGGTTTCTCACTCAAGCAGGCCCCGCTCGGGTATTCTGCACTCTTTGGGGAGGATTTCTTGCTTCTTGCCCTTGGGGTACGGAGTGATCTTTTTGTGAACTACAACGGGCATTTTTTTATACTCCGCATAGCATACTCTATTGAGCCACTCTTCTTCCTCCATCAATTCAATTAACCTCGAATGATCCCCACTCCATACTCTGTCTTTCGACCGCTCATTTGATCCCATGGTTTCTTATTTTATTCCCGCCAGTGTTCCATCCCTTCGTCTGTTTTTTGTTTCGTATGCTACGCTTTCTGCGTTCTTTTTTGCTCCGTCCATAAATACATAGACATAGCACCACCATGGTCCCGGCCGCATCTTCCCTCCCCGGCGCCATTTTCCGCTCTCACTGCGCGGCCTAACTCTCTTTGAAATACGGATAGATAATGATAATGCTTTTGCTAGCATCGCATCTTATTATGCACTGCTTGACCCAGTTTATAATGATCAACGAGCTTTGCTACTCACATTGTGGTTTCAGGCTTTACTCCTGCATTTATTGTTATTTAATTTTGCCTCCACACTTCCTCCCTGCCGCTGTGATATTTTGCCCTCGAATCAGGCTTCCCTCGGATTTGTTTTGGTGAGTAATCATTTTGTTACATTTCTAGAGCGTCTGACTCACTTTTTCTCATTCTTGAGTCTAATTAAAGCTGCCTCCCCTGGGGCTGCTTTGTTCCACTGTTGTACAATGCCGTACATAAAATCCCCTGTTTTCCGTAATTTCCCATACATCTTTCCAGCATCCGGGCATTTGCCGGTCGTTTTTCTTTCTCACTTATGGATCTTCCTGTGCCGTAATATCGTATTTTTTTCACATTTTATCCACACACTTGCTATGATCACTTATATTATTTTTCTCGCTGAGACAACCACACAGTTAATTTTCAATGTGCTCCAACTTCTCTCCCACCCCGGAGAGGAGGGGGGTCGGGGAGGAGTAGGGGTCACATATGGACACTATTTTAAACCTTATTTTTCACGTAGTATCTTGTATATATACTCTAATACTTATACTTGAATCTTGCTTTTTCCACTACAATTAGCAAACATAAGGTCGTGTTGGAACAAAACATAGCGCAACGGCATAAGGGTTAATCTTGCTAATTGCTGTCAAGATGTTTGACATGAGGAAACCACAGTAAGACACGCTATCTGTGAATTCTTTTTTCGGCGTCTTTTATTTGTGTAAATGCTTTCATGCGACTTGTCTCTCATTTTACCTTGACTTTCAAATTATCTAACGGTATGATATGCTGAAATGTGATTATATTTCCAAGTTCCCATTACCACTTATATCTTTTCACTTTTTTTACTTGGCTATTTCAAGTTTGCACACACACTGACTTCCAAACTTTATTTATCATTCATTTTCGATTGTCGCCCGTCTATATTTTCGTCATCCCCCCATTACTGTGATTTTGCATCTTTTTTATTTTTCAGCTGGCTACCTCCTCTATGTTTTTCATTTTCTTCAAGATCTGGACTGAACCGTGCTGCTTCGTTTTGCGCGTGCGACCCTACAACTTTGCCTCAATCTTCGCTTTCCATTTTAGCGGGGAATGGGCAAGTTTGATGTGAAACCTTCTTTGTGCCGTCTTTGTCGAAGTCACCAAGTTGATTGTGACGTCGTTATTCAAGTCTGCCTGTTTGTTTTTTCTTTCATAGGCTCCTTTTTTAAGAAACTCCACGCAAACCATCTACGAGTCTGCGACAGCTTGCTTGGCCTGTAACCGACCCTTGTGGGTACTCAATTGTAGGGTATAACGCAGCGAATATTTTGAATTATTCTTTTTATCCGAGTTGTTGCTTTTTTGCTGATTAAGCTTGTGTACTTTCCCCATACTTGTGATACCAGCTTGCCCACACTCGTCTCACGCATCCTACCGTGCTATTCGCCAATCGATTCGGCGAATTTTCTAACAGCTTTGTGGTTTGTCGAATGACATCAATGCTTTTCTATTGTTTACACACGTCTTCCTCGTCTTGGACTTACGGCGACGTTCCTTACACAATGCGTAACGGCGTTCGTTCCGGTTGCGGCCCACGCAAGTCGACAACCCAATGATCCCCCCATTCAGGTGTGGTGACTGTCATTGTTTTTGTCCTTACAGTTGCGCCCGGCCGTAAGCTCGGTCCATTCTGTACATTATACGTGCGATGCGTTTCGAAGCAAGGAGTATGGGCCGTGTACAACCAAGTCATATTCACCCAAACCGCGATAAACAAGGTTAAGCCTCCTGCGACATTCTGCACTACGCCTGTCGGGCCTCTTCAGTTTTGACTCTCCGTTTTTTTTCAACACCCAAATGCTCAAACCACTTTTTGACTAATCTATCACAAATATCACTCTACGCTCATCATAAGGTATTTAGAACAAGTCCAACAACTGTTTTTAACATTCCCAGCAGAATTCTTTAATGCTACATTATTTGGCTAATGATAGACTATATTGTGACTGATTCAGTTAGATAAATTTGCTTCTTGCAACGATTCCAAATGCGATCCATCGGACCGTCAACAATGGCATGTGTTGTGCTTTTTGAGTACTTATGAAAGTCACAATACATTGGCCTGATTTTCATTTTTTATAGAAAAAAATTTTGGTAAAGAGATTAGAGAAATATAACAAAATGCCTGGCGCCATTTTATCCTACTGTTCATGCGGTACAATTAAATATTTGCACCAGATTGTTGGGTATTCGCTCATACACGGAAGTTTGAGGAGTTTACTATCTTCTGATTTAAACTTATAGAATATGCTTGTGCTTAATGGCAAGAAGATTGACCTGAATATATGTCTCTGCCATGTTTTTCTCTCTAAAGTTTGACGTTGGTCTTTGGACAGAACCCTTTTTTAGTGTTGCATCATTTTTTTACTACACTTTTACCCAACTGCGGTTGTCTCTTTTCTGCTCAGTAGCGGTAGCTATAACCAACAATTATTGTGTAATGAGATCATTTTTGTATATTGATGTGGCATCTTTATTGTTCCTACTGCAGTCAATAAATGCTGCGAGTCCATGACTTTGAACATTTCGATTCCGAGCTTTTACGTACTCGCCGATTTCCTCGTCTACTTGTCATCTCTTTTTGCCGGCACTTCAATCCTATAGACACCTCCTCTGACACTCTTGGTGCCAATCAGTTTTTTTCTTTCTCTAATTTTATCTCCCTTGATTCTTCTATTATTTTTTTACGATTTCTATTTCAACAACTCGTACTCATGTGGCATATCTTCATCGGTATTTTCTAATCTTGCCTGACACAGATTCACTATTCATGTGTTCTCACGAATTATTTGGGCTACTCAATCTTGTTTGCAATTCTATCACGATTTCGTTTTCACACCACGAGACTCACCTTATTTCCAACTGTATGCTCGCTATTTGGCCTACTTGTTCACCTTGATTTTCTGCTAGGTTCAGACTTGTTATGGACTGTATTGCTCAGGTGCACTAATAACAATACCATCTGCACCTTACACATTTATTACATGATATCATTATTGTTGTTTTGCTGAGGCTTGCTATCTTTCGTATAATTCGAGATCTTAGCTAGCTGCATCTACTTCTCCAAGGCCGTACATCCCCTTTTTTTTTGCTCCTTCGAATGAACTATGTTCTCATTATTTTTTTTCCGACCTGATGACACCGTCTTTGCCTCTACTATATATACACTCAGCATAATTTTCTAAAACAACACACCTGTTAAGATATAAACTTTCCCACTTAGCTGTCATCCATAACTTAAGCTCGTTTGTTTTGCAACGCACAGGGTGATGCTGGCGTGCATGCTGGCCGAATGTGACGTTTCTTTTCCCGTTAGCGTTGCTATGAAACGTGTCCTTGTAGACGTGGCAGTGGCACTTGTGACGTCGATTGCTGCCAATCTTTTGTTTGCTTTTGTAGGTATAAACAAATTTGATCTCTTTTTCAAGTCACAGCTCTAACCTGTATATTACCGTGTATTATGTTTACACTAAATTAGGAATTCTTCGAGGCCTTTTCGTGTGTTTAGCACAGCCTCCATATTTTCATTTCGTCGTAGTAGTCTTTTTTTGTATATTTAGCATTTCTCGGTTTTCATCTCTCAGTCATTATCCGCAGCCTCGTAGTCAATATTTGTCCGATGATACGACCACCAGCCTCTGATCGTTACTAACTAGCCGGTTGCTACAATCACTGATGGTCTTCAACTAACTAGTCATGTTTGTTTCATGTATATATAATCTTTTATCGTCTGCTCACATATCACCTTTGTTGACATAATGCCTTATTACCTGCACGTTATCCCCGTTTGCGGATCTATCTGTATTCTTCGCTCATTCCCTAAATATAACTCCCTCGACCCTTTTGCTGTAGCCTATTTTGCTATGCCGCCGCGCCTATTTCATCCACTCCACTATTATGCCCTTTGTTTTTTTAATGACTTCCCTCGTTTCGTAGAACTGCTTGCATTTGTGTCTAGCACTGACAGTTGATGGGATGCATTTCTACAGTTATGTCTTGAGGGCCTTCTGCTACCGTCGAGGAGTATCGCCCCCTAGGGTTTTATGGTGGCCTTAAGAGACAATTTTTTTTTTTTGTATATCGTGAAAGCAAATAAATATTCATATCTTTTTACTGGCGCACGTCCCCTTTTGTTTCCTCTCCCATTTAACCCACAACATGATTCTTTATTCTAACTCTTGTTTCTATCGAAACTTTTCTTTAAGCCGATCATAATCCTAGGCTTATTTCTCTCAATGTGGCCTTTGAACTCCACGCTTTTTGCCCACCTATGCCTCAATGCAGAGGATCATACATTTTCCATTCATTTCTTGCTCAGAAGTTTTTACCTTTCAATGTATACAAACCTACATCCTTGCTTGGCTCGCGTTAAACAGTTGTCACACCTAACCTGTGTTTCTTTCTTGACCAATCAACTACCCCACCTCCGGTGCTCGTTTAGCCCGGGACACTTCTTGACCGACGGGTACCCTCTGCATTGTTTATGCGTCAACTTTATGGAGTACGGTTTGCGTTAAGATTGTTAGACCGACGGTTCGGTTTGCGGTTATGTGCTACAGTGATTACCCGCTTGGAAAGTGCTATCGCAACCATGCATGACAGTGCATCACGTCCAGAACGAGGATTTGTTTTTTTCTACATTCCGTTCTCACGACATCATATATGGCCTGTTAGTTGTGATGGTCCAGATGATAATATTTAATTTTCCAGGGACCCTTCGACCTAATATTAGTGTCGACTAGGCTTACCGCCCAACAGAGGTTGCTAAGACAGATTGTGTCGGGCCTGTGTGTATTTAACTGAGGTTATTTTCTTCTCTCTCATCAGTCAACACAATCTTTTAACATTACTATGTCTTTGAAATATAATTTTTCATGCACATACTCGAAATCTGCTTGGTTCGGTGCCTGAAGGTAAAGTTGAATAGCTCAATACCCCTACTGTTTTCTCTGCAGGACGCACAACCCCTCCGTGGTGATCGTAACTTGGCACCACTGAAGGCTACTTTCTTTGAGACGAACGGTAAACACATCTGCCCTATACGATATCACTGGTCCTTAGGGCGCCGGTTGTGCAGATCGCTTAGTAACGGCGTCGTTTTGATTATGAGGCGTTCGTAATAGTTGCTAGTTTGACCTCAGTGATTTACGGCATGGATGTACGCACCTCGCCTTGACGGTGCTCCCGTTAAACGACGCACGGTTTGTTTCTTTTTCTAGGGCTTTCTGTATTAAAACGCCCCACTCTTCTTCAGAGCTTACTGTAGTGATTTGCGTGGGTTCTCCGAATAATAGGACATTTTGTTGCTCTACGCTATGTTACACCTCAGACCTTCACCTGTCCCCTCGGAGTCAGCAAAGACATCGGTTGACTCTTTTTTTCTCGGGGATGAACGATTTCATGCTCTAACACGACTTTCTAACTCTCAACACTAGCACTCTTTACTCCGAGCGCCGCTCCGGCGGTCAGAACAGTCCGTTCTTTGTGCCCGTCAACCGGCTCTCAACAGGATAAACAGAACTGTCTGGCAAACCATACTTCCTCCGCTCACCACCGACCACGTTATTAGCTTCTCGCATTACGTTATCGGTCCACTCTTATCAGTGACGTCGCCTACCTGGGTATCGACTGAGCCCTTATTTTATTATCGAGTTTGAATTCCCGATCTTTTCGTAGTACTAGCTATAGTTGCGACATCACTGATTGAACGCGTCGATGATTTACATATTGTGGTTTGATCTTCTCTAGCACGTTGTAAATTTCTTGCAATGCTACGCACACATGATCAGATATAATAACAATTTCTTTTTCTTGTTGGGCACGTATTATTTAAATCCTTTTGTTTACGTTCGGTCTCACATTTCGTTCACGATATATGTGCTTCATTGGCGCTGATTTTACTCCTTTCGCGTTCCATCCTAGTCGTGTGAGCCTCCTTTCTCACTTTAATTTTCTTGGTTGTAATATTTTGTTCTATGTTTTCTTAACAAGATGTCTTTGTTACGCGTCATTGCACACGGGAATCGTCGTCATATCTGTTTTAGTGTTAAAATACATTCGTTTGGTTTGAACCAGGCAACCATGAGAGCGGTGATGGTCACTCACTCTGAAGCTTGTTTCTTACGCACCGCTTGCTGTTTTATAACACATTTCTCAGTTTAAATAAGCGATGTTGCAGTCGTCTTGTCAGGCAGTGAACCAGTTGGCTTGCTGAGGTCGACACTTCTGTTTCCATGTTTTGTATTAAATATTCGCTGGCATAGGAACCGACATGACATTTCTCCTTGGCGCGTGGGTATTCGATACAATTCACTTCTGAACATTTAATTATGTCTCTCTCTTTTTTTCTCACTAAATTGTCTTCGTGTGTCCATAAAACACAAGTAATTTTTAATATGACAGGGCGCGCCCGCGGACAGCGTGGTCGCCTGGCGAGTCTCATTCTATGCGAGCGTCCCGGCCAGTGATTCAATTTCCCTTTACCACAGTCCCATTTGTGTCACCCACATCGATCCTCAAAGACGATCATTTCCTGAGTGAGATCTTTCAGCTCACGATCCGCGGTATCATAATTCTTTGAGATGCTAACTGGCGTTTGGGGCACGCACACAAAGGCGTACTACTTCCACAAGTGTCGAGTGGAGGTGTGGTCTACCAGCCCGTTATCTGGTGGCCCCCACACATCCTCACTGTTTACCCCAAATATTTTTTTTCCTTTTAACATTATGTTGTTTCATTAAGTTTAACAAGTCAACTCCACCCCGTTTGCTAGAGGTACTATCTGTTACTCCCAGTTAGATTCTCATTTCACGTTGAAGTCCTGCGGTCCCTCCAATATTGCCCAACGTCACCCGCCTCGTTGCGATTTTTTATAAATGACTGAATTATATTTCCATCCACATTGTTCACATACCAAGTTGCAGTGTGCGTATTCATTACATTAGCTAAATAGAAGAGTGGATTTAAGACTAATGGTCTAACATATCCTTGCCTCATCGGATTTGTCTACTACTGCACCACTTAAAACTGTGATCTTATTTTTAAGAGACACCTCAATGAACGCGCGAATCTCTTGCCGCGGCAAGCGCATCGGCCAACGCGGTCACCTTGCTGTTCATCGCCGAAGTTTGCAACATAAGGGAGGTAGAGGTTTGCTGTTATTTCTGTCTCTGCTCTACTTTATGTTATTAAACAAATATATATAAATTGGCTAAGGGGCCGATCTGTGCGAATAGGGGAATTATCTGACGGTCCTATTACCTTTTGAAGGCCAACGAGATTATTTCCAAAGCACGACTGATGGGAGTATACTGTAGAGTCCTTGCGCCGAGTTTTTGGTTTGTCGGGATACATAATGCAGTTCTTTTCCACTGGTTTAGTAGAATAAATTTCAAATTTTTTATATACGTGTATACCACGCTATCAATTACTTTTCTCACCATCTTGGAATTTACCCCTTGGCACATCGTAATTCTCATCCTTCTTGCATCTACCTTTGACTTCCCCTGTTCAGTTCTTTTATCTAGGAGTATCAGGTGCACACATTCAATTTTTTTTCTCTGCACGCCGCCAGCTTAGTCAACAACGTCGTGTCTTGTAAATGAACACTAGCAACTAATCGTTGCATATTCCCCGGCTGTGCACCCCTAGCCAACGGAAGAGTCTCGTCCTCTATCATAGTACCTCTGACACTCTGTACTTCGGCTGTGCATCCTTTTGGATGTATTTTATAGCCGTGTGCCCCCACTCGAATTTTACGCCCTGCGTGCATATATCCTCTCGAGCTTTTTCCGTATTATTATAACCCGTCGGCCGAGTACCATCAGTTTCTCGATGTTGACTTGATTATAATTACATGTTGCCCCCATTTGTTTTCCTAAGTTGTCCGACACTGGAGAAGCGCTGCATCTCCCGAACTCTGGGTTGTACGACTGAGCTTCATATGTGTTTGCGCTGTCTACCTTCTATCAGCGTGCCCTCCCTCGTTCTTTCCATGTGGCTTGCAGTGTCCATAATACGGACGCTGGGATCATTATGCCTGCCTTTAAATAGTGCGTGGGGACTTCCCTCCTCTCTTTGCACAACATTCGTTTTCTCGCATCCCAATCACCATAGTGCCAATGTTTCCTTCCCTTAGTGGCATGGTCGGTTTAAGTGGCTCTCCTGGAAACTCATCGCACTAGCACACTATCTTCACTGACTCTCTTTGTTGTCTGCTTTTTGAACACGTAAACACACTTTCCCCCCACAGGTCTTAGTACTCACGAGTGGTGGAGTCTAGGCCGCGTCGGTGTTTCTACCTTTTTGCCTTCTCTTCATGGCGACAACACATTTCCTTTACTGTTCGTGCCTTTCTATTCCCTTTTCCCTTGCTAGATTGATCTCATTCCCCACGTGTCCGGCATGCACACTCTATGTCTCGTATAACTTGTATAACCACTTTTGACGGTGAAGTCAGGCCGCATTTTTTTCCTGATGAAAGATTACATTCAAATCTTTCTTATATCTGTCTGTTGACCCTTGCTTTTAACACATAACTCAGTGTACTTCATAAATCTGACTATTCATTTAATGGACAAGCCATCCGCTTTGCTTTGCTTCTCTGCATGCATTATGCGTGGCCATCGGACCCTCCTCCGCGACTGTCCCCCATGTGCTTGAGCGCCTGCGCTCGTAACAAGAATATAGCCAGTCATTAGCTCGCACTATTGTTTTTGTGTCCCATGACATTTGTCCACCCTGTGTCCGGTTTAATGCTTACTTCAAACGGATTTACAAAGTTAGGTATATTCATGTAATCGTAACTACGTGCTTAATGTTTGGTCAGTCCACATCACACATGATTTCGCTTTCTACTCATGTTTCTCTATGAAAGAATTTGTCTGACTAGTGAATATCTTTGACCTTGTCAGTGTTTGTAACATCTTCGCGTATTGCAGAGGTTGATCTGCTTGCATCTTCTTTTTAGACATTTTTCCTGCCCACATATTCCTATCATCAGCCACTTACAACCACATTAATGTAAGATTTTGTTCTGTGATCACATTAATATACATTCTGATTACTGTTTGCTTTGTCACTCTCTCAGTTTGGACCTTGTCCGTGCAGTGCTCACTATGTGCCTGTCTTACTCCTCAAGCATAATAGTCCTCATTTAGCACCACACTGGGGGGGCTCCTTCAACTTTCCCTTTACTACTTTCTATCTAGGTCGGGTCTACTTGTTCTTGACTGTTGTGTGATAAGCCGTCAATGTAAGCTGCACCTTCTCTCTCTCTAAAAAGGTGCCCATTTATTTACATTACGATCATCGCCATATAGGACTCGAATCGGTTAGGCGTTGTAAACACCCTTACAACACACATCACACTTTGGTGCTACCTAACTCTTGATTCGTCGTTTTTGCCGCTCGGTCTTCACTCGGAGTGGTTACTGATGGCGTTCTTCCCGTGGTTTTCGGATCGGTGTAATTGCGCCACTGTTTTTTTGCTGCGAGCCCCCTGCGAAACGGGACCTTGATGTGGCTGGGTAATACCATTCTCTTAGCTACTCCTTTTAACACGCACACGTTCATGGCCCTTTGGACCCCTGTGTTGTTTTTCACACGGTTTAGATTGTTTTCACAAGTTTCAATGAGACCTACAGCCTTTGTGGGGATTAAGTGCGTACGCGTGCGTTCTGTGCTCCGCGGTTTTGCTTCCAATCATATGATGCCGCGCTTTACGTCAGGGTTCGCATTCATATGAATTTTCTTGAGATTGATGTTTGTGCTGGAGTCCTTCCTATGTTTCTTAATCCAACTTAATGTTTTTTTGAATTTTTTTCCACTACTCTGGGGCCCTCCTTTCCCGGGCCACCACTCTTTGGTTGCTGATCCGCTGCTCTAATTTGTTCCCCCAATGCCTTGTCTGGCCCGATTTCTCAAGACACGGTTTTTTTTGGGTTTACTGAACGTACTGACATCGTTCCCCCGGTTGGCTGCTCCAGCCTCGCCTGATGATTAGTAGAGCAAATTATCTCATTTTTATTTGGATGGAGGGCTATTGGTGCTTTAGATTTGTGATATGACAAACATGCCCTCTTTCCTTTGATTCCCATGTTGCACTTTGATTCTCTTTTACGCCCGTCTAGGTTTATGGGTATTCGGGCACGACTCGTACCGGTGCGACCCGCGTCTCTCGCGAAGGTGCTCGTCGAGATTATGCTTTTACGTGTGCCGTGAATCTGTTGGGGCAGGTGCGCACAAATAGGTCGTGTGTGGGAACAGTCACTCCTCTTATTTCACGATCTCACGACTAGTCTGACCCACCGTTCGCCTCAAGCTGAGTTTTTTTCAGCTCTGCTGTGACTCTCTCCCCACCTTTTGTGATCCTTGGTACTTTGGCGCCCTAGTTTCGCTCGATTCTGTTTTGCAATGATTTGAACTAATGCAAATTCGGCCATGTGGGCCAGTCGGTCCAGGCTAGTTCTGTTGGTAGAATAAATACGTATTCGCTTGGGTGGATCCCGCCGTGCTCAGTGTTGTCCTAGCTATTCCTTTTCATTACTCACTGCTTTTAGCGGCTGTTTTCTTTCGAATATTCTCGACTTCCTAGCGACTCCCCCGCTAACACCCGTTCCTCTGAGAGTTTAAAGGCCCTGGCCGGTGGTAATCGTAAGAATGCTCCCCTTCTCCCCTTGCTCTTTCATTTCGCTACACTAACAGTGTTGCCGGCAATTTCCCTTTTCCTTTTTAATATATCTTTTATTGGATCTTTTCCGACGGCCTTCGTCTATGTTTTACATAGCTTTAGAATGTCATTTTAGGGTATTTTGCCAATACGTGGTGCCCGAAGTTTCTCCTTAAAGTTCCTACATTATGTTACTCGTTTTCCATCTCCCTTCTTTTGGGTTAGCTTCCACGCCCTGCCCCTCACGACCTTTTCTATGCTTTGACCATATACTTGTTTGCCTCTCCAACGGTTTGCTGATCGGGTGTCAATTTCATTGAACTTTTTGTATGCACATCTGGGCTAGGGTTTCCTCTGGTTTTCTCCGGCACTATTGTTATCGGCCCTATTATATCCCAATGGGGCGGGTGCCTTATGGCTCCGAACCTTTCTTAGGCACGCTTACTCGGTGGCGTCGTCCTCTGTGATAATCCTTGGAGCCTGCTTTTCTTGCACAAGGTTTTTTTCACTTTTTACTCCATCCAAATATGTTCTTTCGAGACTTAGAAATTCGAGACACGTGCCGGTGTTTCACTGGCCGATGGCGCGCTTTACCGCCGTTTGGATATCTCGCTCTTAACTTGCAAATGTTCTTTCTTGAATCCAAGGTCACGTGCTTTTCCCCGACGCCCCTTGTCACGAGCTTAGTGCGTACGCCGCGGTTGCCAGTTGTATTTTTCGCGGGAGTACCTTTTCCGCGACTGCTCGACTCCCTCATCCAAATATAGGCGATTACTTTTGTTACATAGGGAATTTTTGCTGAGTATAGCCTTTAGTGTGAAAAGCTCACACACTTACACTTTCGCTTGGGTCTGGTTCATTTGCTGCCGCGCTGGCGCTGCTTATATCGACTTCCTCTGCCGGTCAAATTTTCGATTCTTGAACCCATTCGGTTCGCATAGGCGTTTGTTCCATTACACGGGCCGGGTCCGCGCATCCATTTGCGATTGTCCCTTCTTTGTATTCTTCGTCGTATCTTCTAGTATTTGAACTTAGCCGTCGTCGTATGGTTCCGGTTGCCGGCTCTTCCTCTGGCGGGGTGTTTTTCTTCTCGCGGGCACGTATGTTTTGTCACTGTTCACTGTCCTCAGATCGCGTAAATTTACCCTGCACAGTCATCCCATATGTTATCATACTATTGTGCTCGTTGTCGGGTCAACCGTGCTTTTCAGGTCCGCGCCACATTGTCCCGAGGCGTCGGCGGGTTGCCATGAGTTTCTGCGGGGTGCGCCTTTTCCCTGTTCCTCCACCTCACCATCACTCTTTATTTTGTTCTATGACTGTATCCACTACCCCAACGTTTCGCCTGTTGCTTTGGCTGCACTGTTCGCGTTCGTCCTCCTCGCTGGAGTATCCCGTTTTTCCCCCGCTCACCGACCGTCTGTTCCTTACGGGACCGTCGCGCCTCACCTTTGCCGCATGTACCTTTTCGTTGTTACCCCGTTCGTCGTTACTGTTTCCCGTTGCTCAGGATAACTCTCCTGGGGGTGTTTTTGTCTCTTTTCAAGGGGACAACCGTATGTTTTGTCCCACTGTTGCTGTCCTGCTTTGAGTCTTTACCATGGTCTCCCCACTTTCTTGGGTTATCCCCTCCTAAAGTGCTGTCTGGTTTTTCCCCTCTTTATTTCTTACATGTCCATGCTAGACACTTTTATTATTTTCCAGCTTTCATCATGGCTTTCCTACTCTGTAACACCTTTTGCATCGTACACATATTGTTATACTTTCCCCTCGAATTATTAACTTATTTCTACTTACCCCATTGTCCAGTCCCGTCATGGTGGGTTCTCTCTTTGTTTTTCAATCTCTTACTGCCCTCACCAGTAATCCTGCATCTCCCAGTCCCGTTTTTCCCCGTTACTCTTCCCCTTTCTCTTTATTTTCATTACCCGTTCTGTTCTGCCACCATATTCCCAATGTGCGTTCTGCCTGAATAGCTCTTTCTTTCCATTTGGCCTCTCCAGAGGTTAATTCCGCCCTGTAATGCCTTGCTCCATCACCTACCACTTCAGGGGGAGCTCCCACTGCTCGGCCTGGTGTTCATCTGTTTTCTTTTTGGTGTCTGCATTTTCCCGGTCCATTTTTCTTTCGTTTCACTTGCTTCAGCTTCTTCCACTGGGACCCCGAGCAGCCCACTCATTACAGGTTTGCCTCCAATTCTTCTGACTTCTAGTAGGGATAATCTTCGTCGGTCAGTTACATGACCTATTTATTCCTACCACAGCCCTCTTGCAGTATGCCGTCCACCTGCACTGTTCGTCGACCTACGCGTCCCGTCGTCGGAACAGGCTAACGTCCCCTGGCGTACCCTGCCCTGTGCGTTTCTTAACGTCCGACTGTTTTTCTTTCCACCCCAACGCTTCAGGATGCTGCCGGCTGCTTTTTGCCATCATTCCTTTTTCTGCCCTCTGCCTTAGTGCTAGAGGCACTTGGTCAATCCTTTTCTGGACACTTATCGGTCAGTGTTGAACTCGGCAGTTAATGCCTTGGATCGGCAGCATCTAATCATTGAACTCTTGCTCACCTAAGCACTTTTTCTGCTAAAAAGACCATGAAGCCGACATACCCATTTGCATATGCTTATTTATTTATTCGTATACATCCGCCTTCCACCATATTAACCCAGCCTGAACTTCAATTTTTCCACGTTTTTAAATGTCACTTCACTTTACACTTTTGTCCTTTTGGTTACACATTTAACGACCTTCAAATTTTTTCGGCCATTTGAGGACCATCCATTAATATGAATATTCTAATTTTTTCAGATCATCGATTCATTCTACATCGATAGAATTTTTAAAATATTGAACTAATTCATAGGTCATGTTTGAAATAAGAAAGAAAAGAGGTACAATATTGCTATTGTTGCATGATTTTAATGGGAAAATCTGCAAAATAAACCTACTTACCGGGGAACCAGCAAAATAAACCTAGTT
>CAJDSM010118279.1:0-11160 GCA_903981925.1 Ostrea lurida
AAAAGCGAGGAATTAAAGCAAAAATAGACGAACCAGTAATCAAATAGTATAGAATCCAAAACTCAAAAACTTAGGGCAAAAACGAGATCCCTAGATGGTGGACAAGGTGCCATAGAAGGATAAGTATTCCCTCGAGATTGACAATGGGTATATACCGCTCGTGAGATCACATAGTCTTCAATCAGGTACGATGGAACAAATCGGTAGTCAAACTCAGTGTCATAGAAAAAACCGCCTTACCATGGCAATTGAAACACCATAGACTAATGAAATTGTGATTCAATAGTAGTCATGGCTAGGTCAGACTGGTAAACTAACAATTGTTATACCAGAATCCGACCATCAGAATATCGAAGCTACTGCCTTTTAAACCGTATGACTGTTAGTAGAAAACCGACTAGCAGTACAATAACAAACTTTGTAAGTAACAACGGTTTGTTACGGGCTCACGAATTCAACAAGCAGGTCGAGAGCCCATGGGCCACATCGCTCTACTTTTTGCGCTGAGCAACTGTGCGTAATTGAGAAGATAGGCCAAAGCAAGTATTGTAAGAGGTTATTAAGATCTACAAAATTGCTGGGACCTATTCGAAAAGGTATGGAACTAGAGGTTAAAGCGCCTAACACCTGTCTAACTTTTTGGATCATTTACACATAAAATAAATCATGACCATAACCTCACTATCCCACAAATAAGAAAAAACACTAAGACGTACCAGGACGAGTACCCATGATTGTAATGAATAGGATTGGGGTCAAGGTATAGCCCAAACCAGTCTATTTTGATGTTCTTTAAATACATTTGCCTTGAGGTACCAATAAATCAAGAAAAATATGGCAGTGCAACACGAGGGGTTGGGATCCGCAAACAACGTTTCTAAAAAATAGTCAATAATTAAAAATCTAAAAAGGGTTTATATGTCAGGCGTCCAGGTGCCATCGACCCAAGGGGCTCTCACTATCATATTTGAATCTATAAACTCTTGTGTGCACCAATCGACATATCAGGTGGAAATCAAGGAGAATTATCGCAATATATCATCGATCTGAATGTGAATCGTCACTATCTCAAAATAAGTTTTTTAACCACAGCTAGAATACTTCACATAGTCTGACTGTACTATAAATAGGCGGCAGCGCAGTCATAGGAGCTCCAGTGGACAATCCACTTATCTGTTTGAGCTCTACATACATGCAACTTGTCACTTCTACACAACTGCTTTGGAGCAGACGGTCCTGGACTTTCATGCGTCAGAGTCTCTTTCATCATCTCTTGATTACTTGAGACAGCAACATTTATCGTTCTTAACAGGATATCACACAGATGGCATGCCAGTTAACTACAGAAAACCAATGAACCTAAAACTGTGAACTGTATAAACAATCACCGCCTGGGACTGTCCAATGCTTCTACCTTTCCACCATAAAAGAAATTTAGGTCAAATCTGCTAAGTTACCATCAGTGTGATTTAGGACCAGACTTAATAAAGGTTGGTAATCCACTTCTTGCAGATACTTCTGTTGTCGAAGCAAAGTAAGCGTATTTGTTACGATTAAAATAATTTCCCTGTGATTTGCCTTAAGAAACGAAATAGCAAATTGAACGATAATTCACAGTAAATACAAATGATGTTTATCATATCTAGTTATTGGGCATCAAATGTCTGCGAGTTGCAGACTGCAGAAGATTCTTTTAAAGCTATAGACTTTCGCTCCTCAATTATATATATCTCACTAGGCCATAATCTTATTCGGCGTCCAATTGACAGGGTGTGTCTTAAAATGGCTAGTACTTTCTTTTCAGTATTTGAACACAACGTATACTAACCATATACGGTCGCTTCGTTTAATAGGCACATTAAATTACCTTCTCAGAGGGTTGTAATGTGATACATGGTGAATATCAAAAGACGCTTCTATTTGACACAACGTACACTAGATGGCGCTGTGTGCAACTGCAACTGCAAGAGGGGCTCAGTTGTAAAACATCGTTGAACTCAGAGGGTCTCGTCTAGTATAAGTGAGTTCCATCGTAACAAGACCATAGTTGAGCACCTAAGAGGGCGCCTATAAACTGAAACAGGTTTTGCATTGTGAAACAGCCGGGTGTACATAGATCAGGCGCTTAGCGTGCCAGCAATCGATAGAAGATGGGGGGCTCTTTGTTGAAAACAAATTATAGCATTGAACCAGCTGGAATAACCTCCTACTAATTGACGGTCGCAAATGACTAATCCTTGTCTTTGTCCAATAAAGCTTGAACAAGGAAGGGAAACCGACACATACGTTCGAGTAACAAGTCTGAAAGCTGAAGAGAAAACCTGACGCTACTTTGATGTCCACACACTTTACCAGCACTAACCCAATGTTATGATCGAGTTGTCAAATGCCGAAGTTGTCACTGCGTAATGTATGCCAACGCAACCAGTCAAGCTCTTCCGCCCAGCGATCTAACGCTGACCTTCAATCTTCTGACGATCATGTTCTATATTGCTCCTCAGGCAGTCCTCTGTCTTAGTCACAGTTCCGTTGTACTATCTTCAACGAGCGATACAACAGGAAACAGCAGCATATCATTGAATATTCTAAATAAACGAACATTTGACTAGAAACCTAGAAGAATCTTCAGTTCTCTGCTACAGAAACAATTATCCGCAGACGAATTAGTTTCTGAGCAAATTCTAAGTTACTATGTCGTGAAAATTACACCTTTCGAATATTCTTGCTTACTTAACATAGATGTTAGAAATAAATGTAGTTGAATATCTGCAATACGCCGTATACTAGAGTCAAAAACGAAATAGTTGATACAAACGGACTTACTTATTGTTTGTTGAAGGTGTGGCCTACGGGTATCGACAGGCACAAAGAAACCAGGATCTTCGAATATTGTCCCGCTGTACCAGATGTATCGACATGTTTCGCCATTTCGACTTTTTGTAACTGTATACGTAGTATGTATAACGGCATAAGATAACGAACAGGGTGATCATAAATCTCGTAAAGTTCCTAAATAAATAAAAAACAAGAAGATTGAGTCTCGAGAGTCACTGGATCGCCCCAGAGGCACCAGAGGGGTGGGATCAGTTCGACTTCGTAAGGCATTAGCGTAGGATGAAAGCATCGAACTGTTGACGCGTTCACTATCCCGGCCGGTGAGCTCATATGTCTTCCGATCAAGGTAACAACTGGATCTCGGAGCAATCCGCTTACAGTCAAATCAATAGTGTTGAAAAATCGGCTTAAGCATGTGGTTATGTATATATACTGTAATTATTATTTAATATACGCTCAGCGCGATGATGTTAGCCGACTGACCTAAAGAACGATGTACTAGAACAAATCTGCTCTGTCGTCGTTCTCTAGTCTGTTTTGTCTTGTCTGTTTTATCATATAATACCGGGTACTGTAACCTGTACCAATATGCTGAACACCTGTCTGTGTAACTACTGTCTGTATGGGTTCCTCTGATCTTTTTATATTTACGTATATAAACTCCGCGTAATCTACTTATCATGGTTGAAAATTGAACTCTTTTTGGTAACATCCTCCCATTGATACGTATCACAAGACATTTCTCCGCTGGTTAAAATCAACAGTTAGTCGGTTTCAAGTTACGCTTTCCCAAACATTATAATTATCATTGGCAAATAACCTCCTGCGATCCCTGAACCAATAGACAATCAGTTAGTAGTGTTATGTAACAAGCTTTTTTTCAGTGAGAGTTAAGGAGCAATTAAGCAATAAAAAACTTCACCGGTCGCGGTGGCTCCAGTGGTTGAGCTCCCATGGCCTCGGTGACGCAGCGTGCGGGAGGAGGATTCAGTGTCCCGACTCCTCGGTCCGGACACTTTCTGAACAGTCTATCAAATATCGCTACAGACGTATTAAAGATGTAGATTAGTAAATTTGTCACTCTCCTTCACCAAGAAGCTCGGCCATTTTAGAAAGCGTGAATCATGGGTCTATTATCGGATAGATGACCTATTAAAAGACGGAGGTCCTCGTTCGCAGAGTTCTGTTGCTAGACACTGAAAGAGTAGAAGCTCACAGGCCGAAAAATGAAGCAATACTTCTAGCCAAATGAGGATCTTATAAGTTTGCAGCACCCTTCTTGCGAGATTAGGATAGACATCTCAGAGTATGAGTGATACTTGATATTCGTCGGCCTGTGGGAGCGTAGTCCTAGAAAAGACACAACAAATATCAAATAAAATTCGCATCTTAAAACTAATTCACACGATATTATGACATAGAAGATGGAAGCGTTAATAACCGATCACATCTGAAAAGCCTCTGAATTCCTGTGGTGGATGAAATGTAGAATATTGATCCTGAGAGCTCCACGAAGTGAGTTTGTTTACTATATGTTTCTGCTGTGGTCTCTCTCTTTTATATACTGATAATAACTTTATTCGAGCTAAGGTATCGAGGACACTTTCTAGCATCAAGGGGTCAGGATAGCTTGTGTCTAATTTTTGAACCAAACACGGGCTTCAAAAAAAGAATGTAACGGCTCTAATTGGAGAGAGAACGAACAAGCTATTTCATAGAATTAGCGAATAACCATGACAGCTAAAATGTTATGCTCTTGAAGGTTACGTTGACGTATAACCGATTCGCAACTACATTCGATTAGCTGAATGGCAATTGATTGTATTTCTTGTAGCGCTTCTGTACTTCTACATAACACATGGTATCATACAGTCGCAACTTTTTATCTAGAACTCGAAATGGACCTAAGAAAAAGGTTCGAAGAATTCATCGGTCGAGATTAGTCGGAAACGGGTGGGAGAAATCCTCAGGAGATAGGAGACTCGGCTGTAACTTTTAAAATGATTCCATTACATCAGAATTCGACATAGAGCGAATATTCGACGATAATAATAGTGCGGGTTGTAGCATCAACGCAAAAATGTCCTCTAAGCTAAATAATTATCCAAAACGGACGTCTGCAGCAGCAAATCTGATAGCTTGGTCCATATAATTATTTGTAAATATTGCCTTGTGTATTTAAAACCTCACGTTCTTCCTAAGCTTGTATGTATACATATGTATTAAATTGCTACTCTAAAATAATAATGAAAAGAACCCAACGTGTTACACCTTTTGTATATTACTGTTCTAAATTTACTTCGATAGGAGTAGTTGTATTTCTTTTATTATTTGGCACGTTTTTATTCTTGAAACCCATAACAAACTTAAGACAGCCATGGTCTATATTTAGATTATCTACTCATACGGCCTGTCAAATGCTTAATAGACACAACTTAAAGATCTCTTTACAAAATTTTATGAAAATGTAAATCATATGTTTAAATCGACTGCCAGTAATTTTGTCTTTATATTTCATAATCGTAAATTCTGATAAAGTTACAGACATTAAATTTTATATGGCGTGATCGTCGCCGTTTATCATAAAATAAGCGTTCCTTAGTAGTTTTTTGTAATATATCACGGTAACAATATCTCTGTGTCTATAAATTCTTTTTGCTGAATTGAAGAGCGAATATATTTGAATTATTGGCTCTCTTAAATATTAAAGCGCGCATTAACGTTGAAAAAACTGCAGTATAATGCGCTGTCATATTCCCAACCGCTAATACTAATTATATTTCTCTATTGAAAAAAAATATTGAAATATTTCTCGTTGACGTTCAGATGTAAATTAATGATATCATTAATTCATTAATATTTTCAGATCAGTTGCTTATTTATCAACTATAATTATAATTAATTAAGTCTGCAATCATTTTCTTTGGGGTCATGAATAATTCTACAATTGCGAAATTGATGATTGAATGATGCGATTACATCTTGAGAATAATACTGATTAATGAATTGTAAAAAACACAGGCAAAACTAACAGAAGATATGCAAAATATAACTTTAGAATTTATGCATTGGCTCTACTAGCTTCGTATTCGAAAATTTCCATATACCACTGATAGCATTTATAGTTAATTCTGATATGATTTATCGCATACAATCAGAAAAAGATAAAGTAAGCTAATTATGAGAAATCACTTTGTATTTACAAGAAAAACGACGACAGACATAAGATTTCTGAGACATTTTGTTATATTTAAAATCCATAATATAAAGATGAGATAATCGTTGATTCATATAATGTCAACTTTACATAAAGTCTATTTTCTTTTTCAAATAAAGCACATTCTTTCGAATGAAGTTATAATAGTTTTACTGCATAAAAACACAATTACATTGACTTTACACTATTTGGAGTTCCTGGTGCTCCTTACTTTTGTAACAAAATTGACCAATATGGAGTTATGTCTATAGAGACCTCAATATGAATAGAAAATTCACTATATGTCGATGAAAATGGAATTACCGTCGTTCTTCCTTTTTCTTCCAACAGAAAAACATCAACAGTTGTGATACGAGGAGCCATATCTTTTCGAGACGTCTTGTGAAAGTTATAATTTGTATACATAATGATGGATTTCTGGGAAAAAAAACCTTTAAACAACTTGTAGTTGATTTTGGAAATTGGAGATTTCTCCAGTGAATCAATCAGTCATCAAAAACATATCACTACTTCTCGAAACGTTTTACACAACATTCTATCTTGATAGAATTTACCAGCAACTTGAACTACTCGTAACATAGCCTAAAGTAGTCTATATCTAATTCTGCCTTATTCTTCAACAAACCTAGGGATCACATGGAAAAATTCAGTGATCCCCGTGCAACATATGCTAAACGACATAGTTTACCTCCGTTGTTAACACTCCACTCTGACAATTGAATTTTTAAAAGCAATGTTTGGATGTTCCTACGTGATAATTTTTGTCGTTTTTATTTTGGTATTTAGGGCTTCTGTTGGAATTCCATGGGCACGACAAATTTTGTGCTCCCTTTAGGGTTGCTGCACTCTGCGTACGTGAAGTTTTCTTAGATGGAGCAGATTCCATGGATATCAACAAAGGAGTCGTTCTGTTTTTCTTTGAAAGGACGTAATCTCCATTAGCGCGATTGAGAGCCTATCTTAAATCGGCACTCATGGTAAACCACGTATTTGATATACTTGTTAAAAATGTATCAAGATCATTTTGAATGCCAATCTCTTATTATAAATCACTGTTTTATACAAGAAAAATATATTGCTTTCGATCCACTAAGGTGATATGTTCTAATGGTCAGTTACAAAATTGATATTAACCTCATTCCAGAGTATTCTGGACTTTCACAAAATATGCGATAGAGCAGACTTAGCACACTTCTTTGTCTGTTAATGAGTAAACAAATGAGTGAAAACAATCACTAATGAATTTGCCTGAGTACTTAAGCAATATCATTCGACAACGAACTATGCTACTAAACTGTTTCCCTATTTTTTTTCTTTCATCAAATATTATAGTGTTCAATTGCTAAGGATTCACAATTTGACAATTCATGTGTCCCTTGTGGTTTTCGTCGCCCACATCCTCAGGATTATTTATTAAAACTATGATATATATTCAATATGATAAACGAAAGCCAAGTTTTTGTAATACCATAACAACACAAGGCTCGTCTTAGGGAGAGTGTTACAGTATAGACGAATGATGTATTGTAGAACGCCATGTATCATTTATCTTATGAGCAGCACACATATGACTTTTACAAAATTATTTTTATGCTGTGGATCAATTTCTAAGTAACATACTTGTTAAGCATTTTACACACATCAAAAATTGGCAATCTAAGAATTTGAACATCTCCTGTTCAGATTCACAAACAATCCATATTCTCCTTTAATTCAACATTCTTTTCTAATATTTCTGACTTAGTACGTTTTGTATCCATATTAATGAATAATGAATTTTCATTCACGTATGTTGGATCTAATCAATATATCCCAGCCGAAACTATGGAAGATCAAAAGAACATCCACCGAGATCCTATTCCCATTGTCTGTTTCGTTTGGTTAGACATTACTGAATGGCCAACTTGTCAACTCATCTTATATGGCAATACAAAACGGTGATGAACACTTGCTTATTCCATCTTCTTGATCTTATCTAATTATATGACCTACTCTTATTCCATAGTTTACTGTATATAGAGATAATATTCCGATCACCTCTACATTCATGCAAATACGTTCGTGTATTGTTCTCTAAAGATGACAACTTATTCAAAATGAAAGCACTCAGTACGTCGAGCTCTGTTCTGCGACAGAATATGAGAGAAAGATAATTTTGAAATATCAATACGGATAGCTAAATCTTTACAAAAAGCAAGGCTGTATGTGGATGGCGCGAGAGTTCAAAAATCTCACAAGATAATTGACATTTAAAGAAAGCTCCAATTTTTAGAGCAATACTATCAGTAAGCTGATTGTCCTGTTTATATACAGATATACGCTTATTCTACTTAGAAGCGAGCACTATTGCCTATACGGCTGCTAAAGTGAGCGTCGAAAGAAATATGCTATCAAATGAGCTATATGTTTTCTACTAACTCTTTTGAGATTAATCAAGGAGATACTGGTGGAATCATAATGTGTTCGGGGGGGGGGGGGGGCGTTGTTTGTTGCAGTAAGTGACTATTTTGGACCCACGAATTAACTCAAGTGTGTAACCGTCAAAGGAACTAAGTGGGGGGGCTGTAGGGGGCGGGTGTGAAACGGTCAAAGCGAGGATGGGATGCGTGGGTGACGGCTCATTGTCGCTAAGGGTCAACTGAACCGCCCCCTCGCGTTGACCTGTGTCCACACACGCGAGGTCTCGTGTATTGATATCGTCATCCTCCCGAAAATTTGTGCTTAAAACATAGATTTTGTTATAATTTAAAAACAAATTGTATTCTCGTTTAAGTATTCATACTGTTATTTCGTCTTTATATTTGTGTTAATTTTTTTAATTATATGTAGTATGTTCATTAATGGAATTTGACTAAATTTCCGTCGGCTGTACTTCACAGATAACATAATCACACACTCTGGAATAAAACACATACGAGTTCATAATTAATCGTCGAGTCTGGAACAGAATAAAAAATACTGTTTAATTAAACGAGGGCTAGGTGAAGCTCAGAGTATGTGTACCTACAATAATTCGCAAATGAAGTACTGGAAAGCCACTTTAAACTCGTGTTTAACGTTCTAAGACGGTCTATCAATCTTTAGTATACAAATTTAAAGTGCTAGTTACGCCATAAATGTAAATAATATTCTGGCGAATCATTAGCACGAACATTATAACGTCTACTAATGAAACGATCTCCCAAGATGGACTC
Source organism: Ostrea lurida (assembly GCA_903981925.1). Classification (NCBI taxonomy): domain Eukaryota; kingdom Metazoa; phylum Mollusca; class Bivalvia; order Ostreida; family Ostreidae; genus Ostrea; species Ostrea lurida. The sequence goes on from CAJDSM010118279.1 coordinate 9,247, forward strand.
TACGGAAGAATTTTAGACAAATTATTGGCTATCACCACTGCAGAACATATTGGTATATAATTACCCTATCGTACAACTGCAAAAAATTTAAAAGTAAGTTATTTCTTCTCCACTTTTATTTATGGTCTATTTTTAAATAATTCACTGATCTCCAAAAAATGGAAATCCTTGGGTGTAACAACCAAGTAAAATAGTATCATAGTTTTGATCTTATTAGTGACTTTTTGTGATTATAAACGATAATTTATATTGTAAACCACTTCGAGAAGAGTATCACCAGAAGTAGTGAGATATAATACAATATCTTATTCATGACAATAACTATTAAAGTAGCCCATGCGTTACAATCAAATTACAGTATTCTCAGATCGAGGACATATATTGTGTTGCAATTGCGAGGCTGAGCGGCTCAACTTAGCGACTGAACGAAACGGGTAGGTAAGTTGACCAAGGACTTAGAAGACTTATTCGATAAAAAATAAATTTATTATAATTTAAATCTATTCTCAGCGCGGTAGAAAAATAGATCTAGTAGGCTACTCTTGGCTCATGTAAGAGTTATGAATTCTCTCTCTATTGCCCAAAATTTTACTCATATAGAAGGCAACGATTTATAATTAGAAAGTATTAACGGAGTCATTACGTTTCTTCTGAATAAAGATGAGAAGGCAATGAGCTATTTTTTGCTTAAAGACCTGGAACCAGCGTTAAATTCCCGACACAAAAATGAGGACTGGGTACACAATGTTAAGTAACATGTGGTATATCATCGGTTTACTAGCTAGTAAATAGTACCTCAGCGTGTCGGAAAAATCGGAGTGAGGAATCTAGGGTGCTCAAGTACTCAAACTTGGCTTGTGTATAAGAGGCGCTTATAAGTGGCGCGGTTTGTTAGGATGAGACCCACTAGGCTCGACACTGCAGCCCCGTGTTAGATCACACAAGCAAGGCATATTATACAAATGATTGGGTTCTGCAATACAAGAGACCAAAACCTGAAATACACCAAAGACCGTGAATTCGGTGCCTAGGAGGTATTATCAATCATCAGCCTTTGACTTTCGAGATCTCCACATACCACGCCTGCGTAAGAATACGTTTTTCATAAAATTACCCAGTAGAGAGTCGTGGTAAAGCTGAGTAATACTCACTAATCATGCTACTCTAATAATCAGCCATGGAACGACCTAAAAAGTACAAGGACTTTTTTCCTAACTTCTACAGAATCGGCCCCTGACTCATAAATTGATTTGCTGAATATGCACGTTAGTTGTTGTGACTTTTTGGGGAGTTTTGTTGTTGTTGTTTTATTTATTAATTTATTGTGTGATTTGTTTTTTTCTGTTTATCTGGGTATTTTTTTTTCTCTTCTTCTTCTTCTTTTTTCTTCTTCTCTTCTTTCTCTTCATCATCTCATATCTTCTTCTTCTCGTTCTTCTATCTTCTTCTTTTTCTTCTTCATCTTCTTCTCTTCATCATCATCATCATCTTCTTTTTTCTTCTTCTTTCTTCTTCTCTCTTCTTCTAATTCTCCTTCTTCTTATTTTTTAAGTTTTTTTTGGGGGCGGGTTGTGGTTACTGGTTATCTTTTTTTTATCGAATTGGTTGAAAAAGACAAACAACTTCGTTATCGCATTAACCGGTTCTGGGCTGTTCTCAGCTGTGTCCATGCGTCATTTCGGCTACCTCCAGTTATTGAGAATGTTGATTATTTTTTATTTGATAAGGCAGAAAGAAAGAGATTAATAGTACTCTAAAATTTCCATTGTAAAGATTCTATAAGTATGTGCACATGAAGACAATTCTTACAAAAGTTAAATATCTTTGCACTGTCACTATATACAGTGTTACTGTTTATTATTTTATCATTTTGAAGAAATGACACAGCTTGTTTAACAAACATGTTACCTTCAT
>CAJDSM010118299.1:0-10950 GCA_903981925.1 Ostrea lurida
TGTCTTAAGATTGTCCTAACAAAATTGGACTCAAGATGGTTTTAGGATTGTCGTAAGATTGTTTACACCATTATTACAGATGAACGAATATTACAGCAATACTTAACTAGTAATTTTCAAACAAACAAGTGAATATCATATCAATTATTTCAAAAGATAAAATGCATCTTAAAAATCTAGGAAATGACCCTTTATTATATGATATAAAGGTATGTGAGGTGTAAATAAATAATCATATATGACATTTTCACCCTTCACAATGTCATTTGAGAGGTACTTTTACAGACAAATGTCATTTTCAACTAAAATAAATGAAAATGAATATACCAATATTGTTTGTTAATAATTGTAAGTGTTTTAGTTGTTTACATATATCCCTTTCTATTACTTGTTTGAAGACGTACATGACTGGAATGTACATGTACATTGTTATATGAAGGATAAGTAATGGGCAATGGTTCAAAAATAAGCCCACCATTCATTTATCCGCGTGCTTGTTCGAAGTATTGTATAAAACAACAAAGATTAGTTTTTATTGAGGGTTCCGACCCAATAATGTTTGGATCTGCATAGGAACTGTATTGAACAATTCTACATGTAGTCGTAATTCAAAACTGATTGCCTTCGATCGGAAGGCATAGACAATGTTTTCAATCTCTCCATAGAAAATTTATATCTATCAGGTTTCGATTTCATTTATCAAAATGTCTTTTTAGCTTTCAGAACAAGAAGCGGATACAAAATTTACAATACAATGTCGGAATGGACTTCAAGGCTACCTAATGAAACAGCTGATCCGCTGAATTAACAAACCTTTGTCCCAGATCAATTCAGCTGAATAGAAACACACAACAGCCATCGCCAAATATTATCTCACACTTTATTATTCCATTGCTAAAACAATTTCTTCACCTGCTCATTTTGTTGAAAAGGTTTCCTATAAAACAGAAATTTTGTAAATTGCCATTTCTATTTTTTATCGCATGGCACTAACAAGCACATAGTGAGACACATTATCATGTAACATGGTATACCAAAGTGATTTTATCAGTGATAAAGTTGGTTCATTGGATTTTTTAAAGAGTTTTGATGATTATTTGTGGATTTGTGTGTTTGATACATGTAACACACTATACTACTATTTTGGGATTATTAACCACCTCCTTTTGCATGCACATGTATATTGGATGTATTTTTGAAATTGTTTTCCAAGATAATTTGTTACGGGAAAATGAGATCTTTTTTTTTTCTATCTCGGAAGTACATTTTACACGTTTAAACATTTCATTTCTGTTTTAGTAATCAAAGTTCATTGATAATATTGAGCGATCTCTCTCCACTGCAGATTTGATTTATAACAGGTATAATGTTGTGTACTAAAATGATGCAATCAATTTGAATTTAATAGTATGTAGCAGATAGAAATCTGAAATATTGTGTACGTGTGTAGTATGAATTCATAATTTTTATTTTAAATTTTAACTTCTTTTATTTTTATTTACATTCTTATTTTAGTATATTTATTCTTATTTATATTCTTACTTCTTATTTTCGCAATTTTATTTCAATAATTTAATTTCTATTTCATGCTTTTAATTCAAACTCCCTGTTTTGTTTTTGTTTGTTGTTGTTTTTGGGGTTTTTTGTACTTTTTTTTTTTTTTGGCAATTTTATTTTATTTCTGTAAGGTACAAAGTTAGAAATGTGAAAATATCCAAGTTAGAATTCGATAGTTGGATTACGAAAATGTAGAATATCAATATCCCTCTGATCAACTCACAGTGCATATATTGCATTATAATTAACATTGGCAGCTAGTATCAATGGAGTAAAGGGAACAAAATTTGCTACTTCTCTGGGTCAACAGCAAAACTTTCAAAACTCTCTCTCTCATTATTATTACTATCAGGACCACATAAAATTATTCGTTTTAATGCCGTCTTTTGTGGATTTATGCATATTTCTAGCATTACAATTCTTAGCGTTGTTTGTGTGTAGCTTAAACAATTTTGCAGACATTTGTATAGTATTGTTATAAAATATTAAATGCAAATCCGATTGAGTAGAATGTACAATGCACAAAATGGAAAGTCTTTAAATTTACAAGTAACTTTTAATGTATTGCATCAATTTAAATGTGACTCATAGCTTAAGCATATACTCGACTCGTGAGAAAAGCTCCCATTTATGATATTTTTTAAGTTCAACTGAGTGTCAGACTGCGATCCTTAGAGATAAAATGCAACTAAAATCAAATTTATTTAAGTTGAAGATAAAGATTAGAATGACAGATTTAAAGAATTGAAAATCATTTCAAAATATCATTGATTTTGAAATGAAATGTTCATTGATTCAGCAATTGGCATTTCATTATCAGTTTATTAATAACTATAAATTACAAATATACATTGATTTACATATCTTATTATGTGAATTATTTCCGTCGAAGATCTCTTGGAAAGAAAAATTAAAACAGTCATAGCATGCTTGAAAATTTATTTTAAGCAAATATTTTTCATCGATGAAAAACTTTCAACATGTCATTGTTTTAGGGCTTATGGTTGGCACCATTCAGCCTGTCGCGTGGCGGTGTATATTTATGTGTTGGATTTCTAGGTAATGACACTTAACAACGTTCTAATACGTGTAGCATTTTACGCAATATATATTCGTAAGAGGCCAATATTTTCATTAGAAGAGAAAAGCTCACAATTAACTTTATTCAAGACGCTTTAACTCGCCCTCATTTATAGCCTCGTTCCGTCACAGGCTGAAACAACAAAGCTTAGTAAGGCGGTATGGAGACTCTACCGGTATATATACCAAGGCTTGCGTTTTTGAAAATATATCAAACCCGACAACATGAATATACTGCTAAATAAATTCAAGAAATATAAACTGCTTTATTACCTTGAATTATAATTTCTGTAGCATCTGATATAAATATGAACGGAGGGTAAAATTTTACAGGAAGTTAACCATGAAAAGCTTAGGAAAACCAATCGAAAAGGAAATAGCTGCTTTAAAAAGTTTAGTTTATTGCGTGTAAATAAACAGAAACCCTTTTTATCCGGAAGTGTCAACTTTTTTTATTTTCGTAAGTGAAAGTTATCACGGTAATGACATGAAATTCTAATAGATTGCATATTTCTGATAAATATCTTTTTTCCTTTAAAATTCAAATGTAAAATAAAATCCTTTTCAAAACAATTTGTGGTCTGAATTCAACCGTCTGAATAACATAGTCCTTTATCACTGTTAAAAGAATTAGTGCCCCTCACTTGTGTGTTTATTTTGTGTATTAAAAAATATAATTTAGTGTTTATAACGTAATAAACCTCATTAACTTTTATTGATATATCCTAAGGGGTCTTAGAGAGCTTGCAAAACGCATTGTAAACTAATGGCGATGCAAGCCATTAGACTAGTGGAAGTCAGTGCATTCCAATGGGCTCAAAGCCCCTCTCTTAACCTAATATGTATATGTGCTACTTATTTGATACTCATAATTATAACAGTTGAAACTAATAAGCAGTGATAAAAAAAATTTCAGATTCTGATACCTTAAGGTCATACGCAATGTTCGTTATCTGTATATACTGGTATTTTATAGATTCTATTCTTAATATAAAATATAATCCTTAGGATATTCTTTGAGAAAAAATCAGACCATATTTCCGTGTTTTGGAAAAGATAACAGTTGATGAAGAATGTAATTTGACAAATTATTCATACTTGAATTCTGAGTTACCTCTCTTTGGGAAAGCAAATGCAATGCACCTGTGCTATAACTATATTATACTGCAAAACAGTTCAGTATTGTATGAATTATATTTTCATCATCATCATCAAGTAATTCTGAAGGGATTGAATGATGTTTGCGTTTTCTGTAACTCTATTTTTATTCATTGGAAGTTTCATTTGAGATTTAGAAATCGGTTATTGTTAAATGTACATTGCGTATGCCCTTAAATTAGACGTTTAAGTCATCAAGTAAAAATCACAGTTAATTAGTCCAGTAGAATCACCCTTAGTCTAGTTATCAGGATAGGGATATGTTCATGTATATCCGCTTTTAGGAAAATATTAACTCCAGCTTAAACAACAAAAGCATTACTTTATCTTGGCCTTTCTTGAATCAGCTGCAGAAAAATGATTGTTGGTACCACTTGAATGTCGATCCCGATTCTACAAGAAAACCAACTAAGAGTCCTTGTGATATGACGTAGTGTTGTCTTCCAGTACAGGTGCCGCACAGAGTGAATATCTTATCAGCATAATTAGATCGAAGTGATATTGAGAGCCACGGAGTAATTGATAAAAACCATTAAAGCGATTACTTCGCGGCGATATACATGTGTATAAACCAAATTCTTTTAAATTCGTACAAAAGTATACAATGCATCTAAAAAGCAAAAAGGGTGTACAAATACCGAATGAATAATAACTTTTGCAGTCTAAAGTGGATTCAAATTAAATTCGTGTTTTTTTTATTTTATTCTAAGATACCTGTGACTAGTAATTATGGATCACGGGTCATAGATTAATTGGCATCGACAACGTCATGAAAATCAACATGGTCACGTGTCTGATTGTCAAAAAGATGGAGGTTAATACACGAAAGTCATTCGGTCGTGCGTTTGGATCGCCAATGTCAACATTTCATCTGTCACCACACGCTTCCGTTCTTAGCACTTTGGTTATCATCTGTGAATTATCAATTCAATATCTAAACTTTTGAAATATTATCATTTTCTAAAATGTATATTTTATGTCTTAATTTTTTTTATTTAGTCTATTTTTAACTATTATTTGATCTAAGACTAACCATGTGTCAATAAGTGGGTAAGTATTGTAGTTTAATCTTAATGTATGCATCAAATATACCAAACACACGACGCACTGCATTGCAATTTCCTTATGAGTATTATATCTATAGTCGGGATGTATCACGGCAGTAGGCGCGGGGGCTAAGTTAAATACATTTAGGTTCGTAACAGGTCTAGGTACTCTTATTTTTCATTTAAGGACTCTCTTTACCCAGAAACTGATCGGTAAGTTGGGAAAATAATAACTTCTATATTCACACAAAAAATACAGTTCCCTTTTTGATAAAAGCAAGTCAAGTTACAACACATGGGAACAGAAAAAAATATATTGATACAAGTTCAAATTCTTTGTGTGTAAGATTACTATAATATATACAATATATGTAAAGAATGAATTACAATATTCATATTCTGAGAGTAAAATGTAGTATTTCCTCTAACAGAGATTAAGTACATGCATATATAGAAAGTTCTTTTACATTTTTAAAAACATTTAAGTTGCCTCAATATGCACACAATGGTCTCCTTTTTAATTGTACTCGAGTATATAATGCAGACTTAACATAATAAAATTGTTTGGGCCTAACAATTGTTCGGGACAAAGGTAGCAACCTCTCTCAGTCAGTTCAAGAGAATTCAGTGTTTTACATGAAATACTTTTCCATTGGGAAGCTTAATCTAACTATTATATACGCTAGAATTACAATATTCCTGCTTACTGGCAAAAGAGAAGATTGTCGTCATTTTTTTTTTTATTCGTATGTAAAAACTATCCCACTGCTAAGAACAGTTTCTCTGATGAAGAGTTTGCAAGAATTTTATATTGTTGATAAATATATTCTGCATTTCATGATAAAAGTGTTTCATTTTTTCAGCGGTTCACATAATTGAAACGACTCTTTAAGTATTTACAATTTTATAAAGTTTATTTTGTATGTGAGTATTTACTGTATTTAAAGTACATGTAGTAGATATATATATATAAAAATGTTTCCATCTGTAAAAAATTATCATATATATCATTTAAATAAAACTTCTCAACATCAGGAGAGGTTAGTTTTCTGAACTCGTGTTTTATAATGATATCGAAAAGATATTCACACATGTTTCGCCTTTAAAAACTTTACACATGTACAGTAGCTAGTTCCTCGGGGAATGCGAAGCTGTGCTGGACAATGAGGACACGAATCTTATAAATATAATACACGTACTCCATATCAATGTCTTGGAAATCCGGCAGGTTTTGATTTTAAAAATTCTGAATATACATCAAGATATGAACTGTAACATTCACGGCGGAATATTTCATTAAAAAAAATAAAATTTATTTCTTATAAATATGCCGCATTTGCTGTTATTAGTTATATCGTACCAAAAAGCAAACTAATGTTTAGATATTTATATAAGATTATTGAATGAAAATCACAATATTGGATGCATACACATATTAGTTCAAACTTGAAAATAATCAATGTTTGTTTTCTACATCTGAAAAAAAACCCACATCAAGTATTGTCTTGTTGCATAAAATTATTCGAAATCTGAAATTGTTCGCATGTTTTTGTTTCCTTTCTGCGTTTGATGTCCACGGTGGATTAAGTTATAATTGATTAAAACTTCAGAGGAAGATCTGCCATTCAAATTTAATTGATTTATAATAGGTTGAGTCACTCGTTTTGATATGTTTTGATCGTAAAAGTAATGTCCATTATAAATTAATCGGATTAATTTCCATTAAGCCTGTCTAAGTCTATTTAACTATAAGTCTATTCATATTTTCTGCTCTCCTTTCTTTGATCAAATGTGTTTAAAGTGGTTTAATATCAATTCTTACTTTACTTTACTTATATTCCTCCCCTTTGAAGATTGTATGTATTTATTTAATTTGCGGTTTACTTACCACGGTTTACCGATATAAAACATTGTCACTTCTACTCTTCTAATGCTAGTCACAATAAATCGTAATGAAAACAAAGAATAACATTTGCTTTTATTCATGTGTTATATGGTTCCAAAACTAGGCAAAGCGACATCATAATCCGTTTTCATAACGTAGTTTTTCTCGTATGCTATTGGCATTTACGTGAAAGAAAATAATAAATGAACTAGAAAATTTGTTTGCTTTTCGCATTTTCTTGACGTTTTGTCGGATATGCTAAAAATTTAGCCCTAGACACTAAATCGACGTTGAGTATTCGAGGAAGTTGACGCTAACAATCGCTTTTAGATGTGATTCAGGTTTAGAGATACTTGTCCCTCCCGACCGTTAACTTTATCCTCACCCAGTCAGCAATCCAGTAGGGAATTATCTCAATTGTCTATTGATCTCAGTCCGGATTATCTCTGCTTGACACTTGTTTAGAAAAGACACGCGTTTCAATAACGGATTAATTTGCATGATGTTATAAAGAGCTACATGATAAAATAGAAAAACAAATCCAGAAGCAATCATTTATTATTCGGATCTCTGGAAGACGTGCAACGGCTGATAAGGTGAGTGGATTTCCAAGTAATTTTTTTTATTTCGATCTTTTTCGTTATACTTCAGCAACAACTAATTTTACAACTGGTATGTACAATCTTACAAATAATGGTTTCATTTCTAAGAAATAATTTTGATTTTAGAATTAAAGCCTGGCGATATTTATATATAAAAATTCATATAAAATTAAATATCATGGACATTTTCGCACCCATGGATGAATATAGAACATGTGAAAATTACACACACATAGAATTTATATACGAAATGATATCACCCAGAAAACAAAAAAATTAAATAATGGGAAAAAATTACATACAGCGTATATTGATAAATTATAGTTTAAATTTCATTAAGCAATGTTTACTTCTGTTTATCATTATATATATATTTTTTTTTACAGATTAAGGCACGCGATGCAGGGATTCGATTGTCCTGCTTATGGGGACATTTTTCCTGTAAAGATAACATCACCAACTTGTGAAGATCTCGGAATTCCTCGGGATGGCGAAGATGTTATCATGCCGGCAAGATTGATCAAGAATCCTTCCCTCCATCTAGACGGGCTCCGATATGAAGCTCTTGTAAAAAATGTCATACCGGCTTCTGATCCATTTTCGCCACTTTGTATGATTCCATTGCCTTCTTCATTTTCTTTAGAACACCTGGAACCAACATTTATCAGAAAAAGAAACGAACGCGAACGAGAGCGTGTTCGATGTGTAAATGATGGATACATAAAACTAAAAGAACATCTCCCGTTGGAAAATAAACATAAAAGAATAAGCAAAGTGGAAATTCTCCGCCGTGCCATAGAATACATTCGATATTTAAATGAAGTTATAGAAAAAGACGATGAGAATAAAGTTAAGGAACAGGCATGTGCACAAAGCGTCGACGAGAACGTAGATACCGATGACGTAGTGGCACTAGACAATGCCCAAACCGCATTTCAAAATGATGCACTTGAAAACTGTTGTACAGATATATCTCCAGAGCCAGTTGAAGACGATTCTTATTTTCCCCTAGACACCTTATCAGATTCCGAAGAGGTTTACGGAAATGGCAGCGACCTCGGGTATGAATCATTTACCAGTGGGTGTGAAATGGAGGACGACAATCCCGGCACTAGTGACTTTGGTTGCACAGAGTACTCGAGGGGACTAAAGCGATCGCTTGAGGGCGGCTCTAGATCTGTTGAGGAAGTTTTACCGTCCAAACATCCGTGTTCATTTGGTTTATAAAATGATTTTTGTTTCGTTTTATAAAGTTGAATGCAAATTCTGTAACTTAGTGCTTGGGTTTTTTCCCTGAAGAAAAGACGCGTCCTCCGGAAAAGTTTACTACGTCTATCTTTATTGTTTAAATTGTTGTTTATGTGTTTGATTTATATTTACCAATTTACACGTGCGCAGCTTCTCCATATTGCCCATGTACATGAAGAATTTACAGATTAAAAAATTTGCAATTCACTAAAGTTAAGAGACATTTGCATTGGAATGCACAGTTTATAGTCTTGGGAGAGCGTGGTCCTACTAAGCTTAATGGAATGTTCTTGGGTACAGTAAGTTTTTGTCGCTCCTAGAATACTAGTATTCAGAATCAAACTTTAATTCTAAACAATCGCCCAAGTATTATTTTGACAGTCTACGTTATGTTTGAAATACCATACATATATATTATGATTTTTTTTTTAAATTATTTGATTAATTCTTTAATTATTATTTATTGATTATTATATGGTGTATTTATTTATTTATTTTTATTATTAATGACAACACCAGTCAGGAAGTGAATACAAAAAGGCGAAGTTAACATTGTGTCAAACGTAATCATAATCCAAAAAACATATACAAAATCGAGTGTAGGGCAACACGGACCTCCGACAAAAGCGAAGGTAGGATCAGGTGCCATGGAGGAGTAAGCATATGAATAGAAATCAATCTATACACGTTGTGTTCAAAACTCTTTCGATTTTAGTGTTTAGATCTAATATTTTTTTTTTTAAATGTTAGTTGGAGTCCAGGGAAATCAGAGTTGCTTGCAATTTCTACGTCAAAAATTTCCCCATGCCTTTTCGTACCCCCTCCCCCGCCCATAACAAATATTTATAAAGAATATGACCGATACTCCAATCATTGTAACGTCTACCCCAAGGAATAAATAAATGTAATGTGCTGTTGTACTGTTTTATTTCAGGAATAAATGTCCAATTTGATGGTACATGATTTATGGAGTTATAAAAAAAATCAAGCTTGGATTAATTTGCACCATAAAGCAGACAAATTAAATCTTTGTATTTTGTAATTTATTTGTTTATAGGTCATTTGGTATTTCTATGGTAAGGTGATGGGTCGCCTGCGTGTCACAATTAATATAGATAATTAACTGCTTATCTAGTAATTATAGGAAGTTCATATTATTGATGGTGTTTTAATGGAAAAAAAGGAGTATGTAAATGTAAATTTAATACAACTGTGCATGTCGTATAGTACTCTTAATGCCAAAATCACCGGAGGGAATTTGACCGCGTTGAAGACGAGGAAACATCTGATGGAATATGTGCTATTTTTTGCTTTCTCTGAGTCATCCCTTCAAATCCAATCCAACTTGTCGAGTTTAATACTTTATGGCATTTTTTAAAACATAATTTCAATGCATTTCGATAAACATCTTTTCCAAACATTGCAGCTTTCATATCGAAATTCTAGCTGTATACTTGGGACTTGCGTCAAGTGTACAATCAAGCACCGCCGTGAAATATTACCAAAACGGCGTAAAACATTAAACAAGATAAGTTTGATGCAAAGCATCAAATCAACCGCTAAAATTTTAAATATTCTGAATTATTTCCAAAGAAACATACAGAAACACCCTACATGCTCGAGACGGGTTGTCTCCGATAGTTACTCCACGCCCTTCTACACTGCACGTTGAAATCCTAAGTCCGCCCATGCTTCAGGCAAATTGCAGAGGCGAAGCTGAACTGATTTTTAACATGTTAAAGCACCGTCATGATGATATGCATGCAAATATAATTATTTTGAATGTCAAAAAATTGCAGAAATCAAACATGCATCTAAGTAAACAGAATGAAAAGCATACTCCGGATCTCTGTCACACGATGCTGGCGATACCATTCCCTGGATTGGCTATATTGAATGCCAATCAAATTTGCAGGTTGAGATTTTACATTAGACATAAGTCAAAATATATCTAAATCAAAATATATGAAGCTGCAGCATATAACTTGTTTTAATCTATTCATTTATCTAATCATCTGACATCTGGAAACCTCATAATGAATTGCTTCTACTTTTTACACAATGCCATTTCGGGGCGAGTACATTTGTTGATAAACGCTTCGTATAAAATCGTAAATTCATAATATCGTGTATAGAATATGGATAAAAATGAAATGCATTGATTACAGATTTTAATACTCTTTATTATATACTATTCTAAAATCTTTTATTAACAGAACTTTACACATATTCGCTAAAGGCCAAGTTTTATGAAATCATCAACCAATACTCCTTCTGTCCCCATGTGGAAATCCCTAACACAATCAAAAAGGATAGATCCTGCGGCCGATAATAATCAATCAACAATCAAGCAAGTTTGCTTGAGCAATGTTCC
>CAJDSM010118316.1:1998-15225 GCA_903981925.1 Ostrea lurida
AAGTCGTAGTATCATTTAGTAGGAAAACAACGTAGGCACGATACAGACTGAACCGTAAGCTCCAGGATCTTACAACTTGGTAGAATCGATCACCATGATGAAAGGAAGACGCCTATTGTTTTTCAAGGTTGAAAGTCAAAGGTCAAGGTTGTAGTGTTACTTAGTAGGAAAACGTAGGCAGGAGACAGACCGAACCGTAAGCTCCAGGATCTTACAACTTGGTAGAATCGATCACCTTGATGAAAGGAAGACGCCTATTGTTTTTCAAGGTCGGAGTTCAAAGTCATAGTGTCACGTAGTAGGAAAACGTTGTAGGCAGGATACAGACCGAACCGTAAGCTCCAGGATCTTACAACTTAGTACAGTTAATTACCATGATGAAAGGAAGAGGCCTACTGCTTTTTCAAGGTCAGCTACATGTAATAAGAAAACCTTGTAGGCATAACAGAGATCAAACTGTATTTGGGCTAGGACCATCAGACTTGGTACCTATATGCACCTTATGAAAAGTGAAGGATGCATATTGTTTCTCAATTAGCATGATAATGAATTAGCATTTAAAGGATAGTACTAACTCTGCTGAAATATGAATCTTACTAAAATATGTACGGGTGTATTATGCCACGTTGGCATTGCTCTTGTTGATTTTTTTTTTTAATTAACGTCAAATTCTGCAGAACAATTAATGGATGCAATACAGAATTCTCCCTGTTAAAAGTTACTTTGAAAAAGAAATAAACTTGTGGATAATGATATCTGTTCTTTTAGTGGACACAACTCTGAAAATACTGTACAAATTATTTCTGTGTACTATGACAAAGTAGTAGGTTAACTTTATGATAACAGCCAAGTATGCATTATGCATATATACAAGAAAACAACAAACTGAATTCGTTTCAATGTATTTTAATATTATTTTTGGTGATTGTCCATTATTAGAATCAAACAAAGTAATAAATTTCAAAACTTTATATACCAAACAATTCATATAAATCAATGTTGTAAAACAATACAACCTACCATCTTTTGCAGGTGTATCACAGTATATTATTAAAGATAAAGTATGAAATTGAGCAAAGAACTGTAATACAGTACATGTATAAAAAATGCAGTATGAAAAAAAATCAATTTATGTCTTTTCCACTGTTTAAATGTTTGATGTTAACATTATTTGATAATACATATACTATATGATTGTGTGAATGTAATGTACGGAATGGCTTTGTAAAATATCAAAAATTGCAAAACAAAAAACACAACAGACCAAAGGTGATCTTAGCCTCTAGTTAGGTGAGCTAATGATAAAAAAAAAACAATAAAAAAAACACACATAAAATACATATTTTTGGAATTCTTGAGTCTGATTTCAATATAAAAATAAAAAAAAAAAACATGTAAAAATAAAATATATACAAAAAATATCAACAGATTTCTTAAGATTTTTTAATAGGAGATTCTAAACCATAGACAGACACCTTATAAAAACAAAAAACATGTGTTTGAAATAGAGAGATATACAACAACATTGCACTCTTTGGGATTTTTCAGTTTGTACTGTACTGAAGAGAAACATTTGTAACGGAATGTATTATGCAAAACAAACAATCACAAGAAACAGTCAAACCTCGTTATCGGGACAAAAAAAAATTTGAGATATCCGTGGATTCAAGATAACGAGTGTAAAAATACTCAGAAAATAGGTGGCTGGGACCTCCAAATCAGTTCGACAAAACCATGGTACTCGAGATACTGTATCATGGAACCTTTTTCTAAACTTATGCCACTTCAAAATTTCAATACATGTACATCATTTCAAACGAAGATCTACCCACTTTCATAAGCTACAATTTTGTTTGTGTGTTTGTTTTTTTTTTTTTTTAAATCAAATCTAAACATCTAAACACAAAAGACTAACCCTAACCCTAATAAGAAGCTATCAGAGAGGAAATTGGGTGAAAGTTTCCACTATTGAAGAAAATTTCACTTGCAATTATTTCACGATTAATACGGATTTCACAAAGTGCAGGCTTTGACAAACTTGAAGCATGTATCTATAAGTCATTTAGAATATTTAAATCAAAAGTCTTCATCTAACAATTACATCAACTGACTTTTAACACTGAAAAACTCAGAGATAATAAAACCAAACACATTTTAAACTTATGATTTACATCAAATACAATATTATAATTGACAAGGTGTTATGTAATATCTGACCACATTCTTTTATGTTTAATACTGTCAATAAAACTGTTATTACATGTAATCAATATGTCGGTATGTAATATATTGTTTATTACTTAGTAATTATATAATTAAGTATATATCATACAGGATGTTTATGTATAAAGGACAAATATCATAAAACAGATTGCATTTTATATATAAATTTGATTGAAACAATAAATGACCATACATAAGTACATGTATATGTAAAACAGACCTCCACCCCCTAAAAAACCCATGATTACACTAATACATTATACATGTTTAATATAGATCCAATTTTGTGGATATATCTATAATATCATATACATGCACAGTATGGATGTGAATATTCTGAGAGAAATACTTGACACAAAAAGACATGTTTTTAAAAGACATGTGCCCTTATCAGACAATCAAAAGCGATCATCTGACATCATATTCTGAGCAAATCTCCCATCAGTAAATGTGATTGCATATTAGAGCTATACCCCTCAATATCAAATGCGAGATTCAAAGTTAGCTCTCAATTTCATGACTTTAAAGGGGCATAGACACGTTTTGAGCTAAATTTTATTTTTTGCATTTCTAATTTTTACAATGTTTACTTAAGGTATTTCTAATGGTCAGCACAATTTTTAATGTCAGTTGTTGAATTACAAGTGAGATACACTGGCTCAGTGGTTCTGGAGAAAAAGTCGAAAATGTGAAAAGTTTACAAACAGATGGACAGACAGAAGATGGACAACAGGCAATTCGAAAATCTGGCTATCAAGAACTTTCATTTCAGGCAAGTTAAAAAACATTGAAATTTTTTTTTAGTTCAAAACGCAAAGCATGTCCCTTTAAGGATTGGTCCATTTGACTATTTCCGGAGTGTAATTTTCAAACTCCAGGCCCACTGACAAGGCATTTTACGGAAGTTGATGACAGGAAATAAAACTCTAAGACCCTGTGATTCCTGGAAAAAATACATAACTGCATCCGATCCCAGCAGTTCAACTGAGGACACCTGTATATCCTTCAGCGACCCCTCCCCAGGAGGATTCCATTAGTGATAGGCCAGTCCAAGGATCATACAGTAAAACCACCTGTCTGGTCCGCTTTGGTAATCTGTGTACCTAGATTTAAAAGTAAATAGATGAAATTATTCCATAAATATCACATACTTACAACACAATGTCTTTAGAAAACAAATGGTCACAGTTCCATTGAGGTCGTCAAGCAGACACTTTGACGCTAATCACTGTACCTTTGACCTCTAGTAGCCCAAAAATAATTTAACCATGAGCCCTTAGTTTTCAATATAACTTGTTTAGTTAAAAGTACTACGAAGTATGAAGTTCACATGTATGTAGCTTGACAATGAAAAGACAAACATGAATGAGTGAATCAATCTCACACAAGCCCCAAACAGAATACAAAACCACGAGTTGGGCAAACACGACCCCTGGATACTACCAAGAGGTGGATTCAGGCTGACTAAGGAGTGTAAGCATCCCCTGTTGACCGTGAGCCCATTGTCTTTGATCAGGTAAACGGAATATCCATAGTCATATCAGTGTATGAAGAAACGGCTTTGACAATTCTATGAATACACGTCAACAACAGCATTTGACCCAAAAAGGCAGGCATACTAGAATCTAGTCTAAGATCGTTACAACACCATACTTGCAAAAATGTTGCCTTTTCAACATGACTGTTGAAGACCCCTGCAGACAAAACCCGTATTTGTTAGTAGCCTGGCCCGATTCAAAAAAACTGATCAATATGCAGAACAAGTTCCTGCAGGCATAAAAACTATCACGACAGCAAAAGTTGAGGACAAAACCAGAGCGACAGATTAAAAACAATATGCCCCATTGATCTCTTGGATCTCGACAGCAATAAAAATCAAACTTTTAAGGTGGATACTTGGGAATGTCTTGTAGTAATTGAAGAGGAAATTTTCAAGTAAAAATAAAAAATCATGCAATGGTGTTATAAATTGAATTCACATCAGGTATTGGTAACTTTTTTATCTCTATCCTCAGAGAAAATGGTCTATTTTCCCTATAATTCCAATGTCCTTGTATTACGATGGTTTTGATTGGAATAAAATAAATCAAAACGAGAATTACACATCAATAACGGACATTCACAAATATGCGCATGGAAACAACAACGTAACGCCAAGGAACTTATTCAAATTTTTAAAATTGTTCATGACAAGTGAACAAATTGAAGTATAAGATTAAACATTCTTTTTGAAGAATTTATCGATGTGTATAACGTCTGGAAATTTTATCCTCAAACTTAACATAAATATGTGCTTTGCAACTTTGTTTCAGTTTTTAATCCAATAGCATATCAATAATTAATTTCACTGTATTAATTCAAAATAATTATTTCTCTGCATAATAATATTATTCAAACTGTTATATATCAATAATTAACAAATAATATTTCAATTGTTTATCAATAAGTTTAACAATAATTAATTTCACTGTTTATCAATAATTTAACAGAATAATTATTTCACTTGTATATAATCATAATTATTTCACAGTGTCATGAGTCCATTTCATGATTCTTTTTAATAATATATCATTATCATGGCCAGTTTGATAACGTACATCTTGTATCCAATCATGATCTTATACACAAGAAAAATTAGTCCTATAAATACAAAAATACCTTCCCTAGTGCATGCTTAACCAAGTCCGGGCTGACGTATCATTCTGGTGTGTCCATGGTGTTGTTTTATTAATCGCCTCTCCGTTCACTTTAACCATCGCTCTCCAAAGTTGGCGGAATCGTTCCCTCATAGATTGGGGAAAAGAGTGCCCCAAGACGTTGGTGGCCAATCATTTGATCAATGATGTTTCCTACCAAAACTAAAATTTTAAACAATTATACATTCAAATCCTCCAATACAGCTTTTCTCCAATTCATAATTCTAAATATTCCTAGACAGTTATATGGTAATGTAGACCCCCCCCTTACTGTCCATTCCATAGTGCACCCCCGGGTTCAAAAAACTCAAACATGTTGCCATTAAAACAAGACATGAAAGACAGCAAAGAATACAAATCATCATGATTCCCCCAGACTTTAAATTTTCCCAAATTTCTCTGTGTGACAAAAATACAGAATTGATAATGTTAATGCTCGTAAAGTGTTTCATGGTCATCCCCATAAATAACAAGCCCGCTCCCCCCCCCCCCCCCCCCTCCCGACCACCAAAAGCTACCCACCTAAAATTCCATTACTTATAAATTCTTAATTCACAATAACGGCAACATTACCATTACCACGGTAAAAGAGTATTTCTAATCATGACTTTCACCTAAAACATTTCTATTCCACTTCCTTAAAGTATTTGCACTAATGATTTTTTCGCTGACTAAATAACTCACCACTGGACTATGAAATCTACATAGTTATATACATGTATGATGAGAGCAGTTATTCATTCTACTCTTGCAGAATAAGGAACCTTCCTAATATATATATATATTACGTGCCACAAATTATATAGAAATGTTTACAATTCACGGCTAATCAGTCTCACTGAAACGCTCCCTAAAATAACCTGATTGGATACAAATCGCCTCAATTAACTACTAACTAACCTGATGATATAAATCAGCCTCAACTGAACGGTCCCTAAGACTAAAACCTGATGATATATATCAGCTCTCACTGAATCGGTCCCTAAACTAACCTGATGGTATAAATCAGTTGTCACTGAAGCTCCAATAAACCTAACCAGTGTCACTGAAACTCCTAAACTAGACTGATGGTATAAATCACTCCTCCAGGAGTTTTCTTCTATAGAGTAAAACTGCTCAGATCAGCATGTCTTCTAAAGAGCCCCTCATGATCCTTCTTGTCTATCGTCATGGCTTCACGCCATTTGATGGGGCATCACGTGACCTAGGATAGTATTAAAAGAATCAAAAATATCATGATTGCATCTCAGCTAGGCACTTGACCATTCTAAAAACATTTTAAATGTCTTCCCTGTCCATACAAACAAATGTTTGGTTTGTTTATCAGCCTGCATAGGATCATTGTGGTGATATTTGACACCCTCTCCTAGGCTTGATTCTTTATGGTTATTCAATTGCGAAGTTAACAATGTATTATATATAATTCATAACCACCAACCCCAACCCCAAATAAACATTAAAAAGTCTGCGGGCCAACAGCGACTTCCACAAAAAGTGAAGCAAGATAGCGTGCCATGGAAAAGTAAGCATCTCTTGCTGACTGTCAAACTGGCCGCCGTGAGCCCTTCAAGTTGGATAATAAAGTAAACGGATACCCGTCATCAAATCTCTAACGAAAGTGGTCTGAAGGCTAATAGAAATTTAGAACTAAATAAGTAAATTATCCTTGTGGCAATTTTCCCACACACATCACATGTAACAATGCTGTAAAAAATAGAATTTTTGAAAATTTCTACCTGGGTGAAAACGATCGCGAAGCCATGGTCCATACACCACCGATGTTTTGCAAAACAGTCGTAGCCGCCATCCGTCAATTCACAATAATCTTATCTTTGACAGGGCTAAAGAAATATGGAAGACAATAAAACAAATCAACTCTCACAGCAGGATACATACAATACTATATATACTTAGGCGTCATGATATATACATGTCATTCCACAAAAGTAATTTTTTGCTTATAAGAGGATCTCGCATAATTGAAATTAAAACGTATACTTACAGTAATTAGTAATCAGTGTGTAGTGGTTTTGAACAGTCAATATACAATGTATTTAAAAAAATATTTCAAAATGAAGAATTACTGGTAAGGCTTTAATTTTGGCGGGGCTGAAATTTGCACGAATTTTTATCTCTCGTTTAAATTTGCAGAAATAAATGAGACGAACTAGAATATAACAAGCATAATACATGAGAACAGCACTGCAAATGGTTTTATTTTTGCGATATCGTTATTTTGTAGATCACGAATATAGGCGAAAGATATAAACCCACATGAATATTTCCCCTTTTATTACAGTATACGCTAGATGAAATTAATCACATTAAATCTTACGTCTAATTGTACTTCGTGAAGTTATTCTCCGGCTTTCATGCGCTATGAATGAATCCATATGAATGAATTTCTGAAATATACCCTCTGATTGTATAATATACCTCTGATGTATAAATATACCTCTGATTGTAATAAATATAACCTCTGATTGTATAACCAGGCCAAGAAAAAATGGTGGAATTCGTAAACAAGCTGGGAGCAAGCCAACCGTCATCTAATTCCAGAGAACGTCAGGTTTTGTATTCTCGATGATTTCGATGTAAGTTGGGGTAGAATATATCCTTTAAAAATCAATAGTCTTTTAAATGTTTCAGTTTCCTTCATCAATAACTTATCACTATACAATCTAGTTCATCAATATAAACTTGCCAAAGGAGACATAGATAAGCAAAAAATAAAAAACAGAATTAAAACAAGTTAACCAGTTCTTATTTACAACTACATCCGGTCCTTTATATGGCCCATCTAACATCTGGGAAAAGTTTCCCTCAAAACAACACAAAATGATGTTGATTATGAAAGATAGGATGATATTCTAATAAAAGTTTAGAAACTATGATTTTCAAAAGTTTCTTTGGTAATATGAACAAAGCCGGATGGATTTGAACTTGGGACCTGCGATTACCCAGCCCCTACACTTTACCTACTGAGGCTACTGATGAGACAACAATGTTGTAATCAAACAAACCTTTCACCAGGGCATCTTAAATCACACCAATCTTGTGATGTTTGTGTTATAGAAAGTAAAAACTTTTTTTTTTTTTTTTTTGAGTTTGATAGTATTTATTGAGACACAGAACAAGATTCAAACTACAAATGCGCAAAAGTAAAACAAGTAAGCATACAGGTATCAATATGATTAACGCATAGGATGGTATGTAAAAGAAAAGGGTGAAGACAGAAGAGAAAGGGTGGTGTAAGAAGACACGAAGATGAAAAGAAGGACAGACGAGTCAAAAAGTCTTTTTTCTTAATTTTGAACATATTCAAGCTCTAATTAGAGTGGATTCGGACAAGGTTGTGTTAATCTGTACAGAGAGTCACACCTTAATTGAGGTTGGTAGCGAAGCCGTTATATGACTTATCGATGAGTAGTATATGCATGACGTTAGTATCCTTAGCTATTAAGGGGGGAATTACTATCATTTTCAACAAGAACGTGAATTGATTGTTCCAATGTGTTTTTGTTGTAAGCTTGTTTTGTACTGATGAAACTTACTTGACGTATTTTTTGTGTTGTAAAATTGTTCTTCTGTCCTGCCAGCCATAATGGATTGAACCATTCTTTGTGTCAATGATCGCAATAGAGTCCAAACTTGATCCCCGTATCCTTTTAGTGCTCCTTTAAGGGAGCCTTTAGAAAAAGTTACACTACAAGTACACAATCACGTGCCTCAGTAGATATGATATGTTACGAGAATACAAAATATGTACAGTTGATAGCTTTGGTTTAATCGTTGAATGCACTAGAGATAGTGTAAGTTTGGTCGGCAATACAGGTTATGTCGTATACATCTATATATTTTTGGAGCAGGTCCCAGGCTTGACCCTATTTTCGCTGAAGTATTTTACCTGGGTATCTCAAAATTCACAGAAGGTACGTCTTCAGCTTGAGTGGAGGTACTGAACTTTGTTCTAGGTCCCATCTATTAAATATACGATGTTCGACTGTATATTATTAGCCACCTTGAGACCAAACATGTTCCTTTTTATCCTGAACAATATAAACAGCATTGTACTAGTCTGTACACTCAATGTAAACAGCATGTACAATTCGTACATGCAATGTAAACAGCACGTACAAATTTGTATATCTGTAACATCTTTCTTCTTACAGTGCAGCACGCTTGTCAGGTGGAATATTATTTTTGGCCTACTGGCACCGTGTGGGTCAATTTTATAGTGGTCAATTAAATGTCCACTGACAGCACTGGTGGCTTAAATGTGTATAGATTGTAAACCAGACAGCTTAAATCTCCGTACGCCAACGTGCAGACATGCTGGATCCTAAATGATCCTGGAGTCGGTCCGAGGGCGACCGGCACTAGATGGAAAGCGGGCATGTCAACACCCTCTGTTGAGTTGTGGTGCATGTTTTATTCCGTCCATGGTTTAATTATTAAAGGATTTTGTTTATGTTGTTTCTGGGAGGCGAAGAAAACAATATGTCTCTCGACCCCCCTCTCCACACCGCCTTCCCCCCCGTAAGGGCCTTCAAGTTGAGGTCTAATTAATGTCTGAGAGGCAAAAGATTCTGCAACGCAAGCATTATCCAGGAGGAGAGTTTTTGGCAAAATCTAACGTTATGCCAAGGGTGCAACTATGCACAATCTCAAAAAATTTCCGTGCGAGTGACATCTGGCATTGGTCAGTTGAAATGGTTTAGTTAGATTGTGCTTATTACATGGTCAGTAAATTACCATTAATGGGGCAATGAGCGGAGCTCTAAGCCCCATATGGAATTTACTGACCATGGCATAACCATATAGGTCTGAAACTACAAACCATTGTAACGAAATATATCTTAACCGACAGCCTTTTTCTAAATGTCATAATAAAATTATGTTGATGAGAATGACGATACATGATGCACTTTGGCCTGAACAACTATGACATGACACACCAGTGACATTAAGAATTTTGTAGTTGAATCGTACTCACCCACTAAGATCTGTCTTTTACTGAGTACCCATACGCAACAGAAAGGGGATGTTGCTGGTCCATCTACAGTGCACTATCGATTCGATACGATGTGCATCAATCGATGTCCTGCTAACTATGCTATAGGCGAGTCCATCGAGATGATTGTTCTTAGTAGCCGATAACTGATTCATCTTACTCATACCTACAGACACAGGGAAATGACTTGCTTAAGAGCTTTGGATAATTATACGGTGTGTGTGTATGGAGAGAGTATATGGTGATGATATTTCAAAGAGTGAATAGTAACGCACCTTTGAGCAGAATGTCTAGACTGTCATGGAATCCATACGACCAGAAATAAAAATTTGAGAATCGATTTGATGACCCGCCGACGGTCACGCGTATCATCACTTAGCCCATGTTTTCCGGCATTTTCTCCATTTTTTTTTTTTCAAAAAATCTTTCTCGATATGAAGAGTTTTTGGGGGAATATAGGGATCTCCCCATGGTTTGATGAGGTTTGATATGATGATTATCCAGACGAAGTTGTGTGCTTTCTAATCCCCGAATGCCTTGGCGAGGTGACGTGGGGGGGGAAATAGAAATCAACACAACGAGTTGGATAATCATCATATCAAACTCCAAACCATGGGAGATTTTTTTATCACATATTCATCCAGACTAAGCGTAATGAATACAAGGATTACTCAAAAGATGGATACATCTCTTTTGTAGTTACTGAGCACACGTCACCGGTACCAGTTGAGGATGTTACATCTTAATGCGATAGGTAACATTACGCCGCTATCAATAGTTTGTTGGGGAAATTTAAAAAATAAGAACACTGACAGCTCAGCGAGAGTTTAAATCATAAGAGAATCATCAGGTTCAATCAGTATATTTATACACTGGTTTAGGACATAGACAGGGCTGAGCAGAAATTATCGTTGATCAAAATAATTAGGTCAAGAACGCGGCTCTTTGCATTGACGTTATACGATGACAGAGTCTGATTTGTTTTCTTTACTCTCTCTCTCTCTCCATTTAGTGAGTGTTGGATTCAGACATGGACGTATGCGATAGTGTAACAGCGGGCAACTAGGAGAGGAATTTTATATTCCTGTGAAGCTATAGACGGTGACGAGTCGAGGGAGTCCTAATTATGTATTATATGTATGGACAATTATGTATTCGTGAATGGGGAATCGCTTTGTCTCTAGAGCGGGAGATTGCTAGGATGTCGAGTAACTCCTTAACCCGTGAGTTCGGTGCATTGCATGATGATGGAGTTGGAAAGTTGATAATCCTTAATAAAAAGGGAGTAATATACGTGACAACGGTGATCTTTTCTTTTTGATTTCGTAATGTGCTCTATCAGATTTTCTAACAGCTCAGAGAGATTTACAAGTACGTCATTCAGTTTCGATACGGAAGGGGGGGGGGGTAATGTTATATTTTGACTTGATAAAGTGCAATATTTGAAAATGACGGCCACGGGCCCTTTTCATCTTAAGGCATTTCTTGATAATCATATAAATTTATTGTTTTTCAAATTTAAATGAATTTATCCACATTAGGTCACTTCCATCAGATATTTATAGACAGTCCTATCGATTATTGGAAAATTTCTCAAGTGGCGTAGGAAATAACATACTATGTGATATGAAAAAAATAATCACAAGTAAGTGATACTCAGACTGGATAAAGGGGTAAATATGTGATAAATAATTTTATAGCTATACCAATATTACCTTCAGACAGATCATTTCTGACTCAAATGGAACATGGGCTAATTGGTTTGATCATCTTGACTACCAAGGCTAGAGTCCCCAAGGTTCAATATCCCCAATAATAGTGACTTTTTCCCTCCAACTATTTGCTATGGCTAAAGAATTTTACATTTTTATTTGCCAACACCATGAATTTTATAAAAAGATGCTTACTCTAAAAATGACCTGGTAAAGTATTGCAATTTTGTTGTTGTTGTTAATAAACATAGTATCAGTTACATCTAACGATTCCTTAGAATGAACGATACCAGCACCAGTAATACTTTATTGTGGGTGGGCTGGTTGGAGGGGTACATTTATTTGGTGGGGTGGCTGGTTTTGGAGGGTCACACTCTTAGTTGGTTGAGGGCTGGTAGTGGCGTGGTGTGTGAGAGGGGGTACCACTGTTATTGGGTGGGGGTGGGTTGTTATGGAGGGGTACGCCACTCTGTATTTGGTGGGTGTGGGCTGGGTTTGTGAGGGTACCACTGTTATTGGTGGGCGTGGGCCTGGTTTGGAGGGGTCCACTTTATTGTTGGGGTGGCTGGTTGGTGGGGGTACCACTTTATTGTGGGGTGGGTTGTTTTTGGAGGGGTACACTTTATTAGGGGATTGCGAGCGCTGGTGAATTGAGAGTCACAGCGTAACAACGTGTTATTTTGATTGGGAGTGGGGTACTCACACATTGGATGTGCCTATATGAGAACATACATTGTGTCACTAAGAGTGTGCGCCATGAAACTGCGATTGGATTTATATTAGCACCTTATTCACTGCACTGAGAGATGACGCTTTTAAGCAAGAATGCGCATTTTACCGGGTGATTCTATGAAGCGGACTCATGTCCTGTTTACTTAACTAGGCATGCAACCAGCTCATAAATCCGCCCAGACCTTTAAAATCCAGAACCTTTTCTTAGTGCAAGCTGCATTAATGCTAGACACTAATATGTTTCACTGTCTTAATAGGGCCAGGTTACCCCTTTAACATTGGGTGGATTAGGAAATTTGTGTCACTGTAAAGTGCCTTTCCAAAGGAGTTTGGACACAACGTCGCCCCTGCCATGCCAGGATCGAACTCACAACCTCTCGGTCGAGAGTCTGACGCCTAACCATTAGGCCCTTCATTCATGGGCCCTTATTGCATAATCATTCTTTGTCTAGAAGTTACCAGCGGGTGTTGTGTTTGCGGGGTTTGGGTTTTTTGCAAAGACACTCTTTCAAGAACATGGCTTTAAGCTAAATTCACGATAACAACTGCTTGCGTCATGATTGTACATAGATGAAAAAACAGGATCATGATGATATTGATTGGATCTTCTTAAGACGCCCATGAGGTCAAGGCAATTAATAATCGTCTGTTCCACTCACTTAGGTTATAAAACCTTCGGTACGTAGAATCTGGTTTCAGCGAAATCTGCATTAACGGGTCCAGTTTTGGAGAGGGTAAAATTTCTTTCATGAAACTTCCTACCTCGGACGTTTGATGTGCCTGATCCTAGGTTCCAGGAGAACCACCCGAAATAACCACTCACGTAATGGTACAGACTGAGTGGAGGGAT
>CAJDSM010118330.1:742-15032 GCA_903981925.1 Ostrea lurida
CTCAAATCAGAATATCAGTCAGATACAACTGCACTAGTTTATCTGGTATTTCACGGGATATTATATCACTTAGGTTCTATCTATTTACTATTGAAACCCAAGCGATATAATTGCCTGTTGTGTATATATAGGTAGAATACGACTAAAATATACATGTAGGGAGAAAATATGACCGATAGAATTCCATTCAATTTCAATTATATTTATTCAGTACAAGAAATAAATACATTTATAATAACTGCAATAGAAATCGTCACACCTTCATACATGACACAATACAGTATGTATTAATGACAAAAAGGTACATTATATAGGAATAAACATGTTAGCAATACAAACGGTCGAAAAAAAAATCAGTGGAACAAACAATATCAAAAGTTGTTCTATACCCATAAAAAAGTCTTGATGCTGTATCTGAGTGTGATCGAATTTCCAGGATCACAACATTGTGGTTCACCACTCTCTGAAACTGATGACGTCACAATGCGTTAACGCACCATTTGTCGTAGAAAACATTGATCACGTCAGAAACAAACGCAATTCATTCATTGTTTTATAAACGTGGATTTCAAAATACGTAAGGTGCTATCAGTACATGTATTACAGTAACTTGATACATAAAGTTGGATCACGTCTCCTTGGCAAGCGCTGGCCATCAGATCAAATTCCACGCCTATCGTCTCATGTGATGTAAAGGCAAAGAAGAGAGAGATAGGTATTGTATTCAGAAAAAGCAAGATTTTATCATAATATCCTGCTTGTATCGATGGTTTACTTTTTCAGTAGTATATGGGTTTGATTAAAATCATCGAGATAGATATAACAAGTTTCTTTTCAAGCTTAGTTTACGACAAAGAATATTGACATGGTGACTACTTTCACATGTCCTGTATGGGAGTAGCATAACAGGGTCAGAGTTAGAACATTTTTGCTAAACTCCACTGAGGTCATTCCATTAAGAAGAAAACAGACTTTTGTTATCAAAACTTGTTAATCACACGAGACTATTTGTAGAAGGATGCGTAACATATATACCATCATTTTGCTTTGTTGTCTTTAATTATACCAACTACTGAGAAAATAGTATCCAAAAATATAATATTTAATACTGCAATTTTAACATGAATTCTCCTCTATCTTGTAACTGCAAACAAATATTTATTTTCTTTATTGAGATCTTGTTTATCCTTCAGTAACGAAGCATTCGTTTAAAGTTTATAGAAGAACGGTTCTGTTCTTATATTCACTGTGCGGCAGTATACTATACATCTATACATTATAATACATATGGAATATGACATTTAAACTTCAGGACATGACAAAGTCCAAGACTTTTTTGCTTCACATAACCTTGCAACTTTTTATCAAACTTGTACAATTTAAGAGATATAACGTAGCAGCTCCTGTGAGTGATTATTGTATCTCTATTGAAAACTTTAGGAGTTTTTTTCTACTAGGGATTTTTCGTCAGGCTAGGATAATGACTGATATAGGTTAAGTATTGTGTTCGATAGTCAAAAAATCCACTAGACATTTTATGCGTTGCCCATTCTCATACAGGACTTTTTATCTTTAGTTAGAGAAGCTTTAAGTAACGGATTTGTTCTTTATATAACTTGTACAAGGCTCAGTAGTAAACTTTTCCTGGCCTGCGGTTTGAATTCTTGGAGAAGATAACATCACTCAGGTCATAATTAAATCAAAAGCTAGATCCATCACTTGATTTTTTTCTGTCATTCTTTGAATAAAAGGGTAAAAATCAAGAAAGTTGGATAAGTACTGCATTCAATAGTCGAGAAGTTAATTTGTGCTATTTGCTGTTTTAAACAGTAATACCTGTACTCTAAGCATCTTTGGTATATAATAATCTTTGACATATTCTGACGCCGATTCTTGGTAAGAAAAACGAAACGAACCACCGGTCCCCAGCCGTTATTTTCGTATTTTTTTAACATGTATGGTTGACGCGGTCATCGGGCAAGTGGGGCTCAAACTCATACGCATTACCGAAATAGAGACTATTACCCATATTACTATAAAGTCCGCACCGCAGTTACAGATTATAACCCTCTTGCAAAATGTGGCTATACTGATTAATAAGACGACTCATCATAACGATCTTCACCATTCGATTAAACAATAATTCGTACTGCTGATTAGTCTTCGAATCAACTTGAATTAGGGAATCATAACTATGTGTGGTCTACTTGAAAATCTTGAAGGTTGTATTTCACTTACAACTAAGAGATAACACAAATATCAGTTCTCACCTTCTTTTTTATGGTTCGTGATGTATGAGCAGCTTTTTTGACTGTGGTGTCTAATTAAAACACACACATGCAACCACTATTTTTTGTAATTACACGCCATGCCTTGGTTTTCATGTCTTTTTCGAAGCTGAGAGAGTCAGCATCTGTTATCGACGGGAGGAGCTGCGCTTTTATACCATACGACCTGGCGAAGAGAGACGAGAGAGAGAACGGCTAGACAGTCATGCGATGGGGGCGGGGGAGCGGGGGAGGGGCGGGGTGGGGAGGACGGGCCCGCGGTGGCTAAGGGTAGGACTTCCATAATTGTCGAAGAAGTCCACGCTCGCCTTGTTCCAGGTTGACGCCGGGTTGGATAATTAGTTTAACTTAAACAGCTTGTAATCAGTAACTTTTTTAAGAGTCGGCGCCCACATTAGGACTAAACGGGGACAGATTTATCAAATATCTCCGTCAACATATTTTTTGGTTTAAATACGAATGTTGGCTATCTCAAACCTCCGTATATCTCTAAGTTTTTTCAAAGTCCTCGACTTCGAGATCAGAGGTATTTAACTGTATTTGTGTATACTTTACATGTCCATGATAAACAACACTTGTATATATGTGCTTTATTGCCAACAAAATTGTGGGGGAGAAAGTGTGGGAGAGAAATAGGGAGAGAGGTGGAGGGAGAGAATTGTGGCGTGAGAGTGAGGGAGAGAGAATTGGAGAGCAGAAGAGAGTGGAATGAGAGGAGAGAGAGGAGAGAGAGGAGAGAGCAGAGAGGAGAGAGAGAGGAGAGAGAGAAGAGAGAGAGGAGAGTACGAGAAAAGTCAGAGCAGTGAGAGCATTGTATAAAAATGTGTGAATCTCAAGGGACAAACCGTTACAACAAAATGCGTTGGTACCACTTCGGGTTATCCCTCAAATTCAATATTCTTCTCATTTTAATTTTATTGTCACGTGCTCACTAGCGCCGATTCTCATCTGGTTTAAAACACTTTATAAAGAATTGAAGGGTTGATTTTCGACTCACGTAACGGGTGCACAACAATAAAGTCTAATAAACATTACTTTTGTGATTTGTAATATAAATTAAATGATAAGAAATAAGAAATGCGTTTTGCGCATTGATGAGTTTTAATCGTCTAAAATTACGGTGATACCTGCATCACCTGAAAAAATATACGATTCATTCTTATTTCTTAGGGTCAAACGAACCAAGAAACATCAAAGCATTTTGTGGGGGGGGCGGGGGGGGAAATGTGGAAAGCTGATATAAAATACGACATGATTGAAAATCATACGGAAATGTTTTATGATCAATATTTTGGATAGAAATATTTAACCAAATACTGTTTAGTTTATCGACATTGTTCTATGGAACCAAAGTGTCTGTTAGACATGTGTCCAGTTTTGAAGTACACCCGAATTTATTCAACATTATTTAATAGTAATTCTATCATAAACTCTTTCGATGAAATATTTTTCATTCAGATATACAAGATAATCTGTCCTCTTTTTTTTTTTTTTTGTTGTTGTTTTTTTTTTTTGTTTTTTTGTTTTGTTTGAGGTTTCGGTTCTCCTTTGTCACTATATGTCATGCAACAGTGAAACGATCATTCGTGTTCGTCAAAGGGTCAAGACATACTTCACTCCGCAATGTCACATCACACGCTGAATAATTTTGGCGTTGAACGTACATACATAGAAATGAGCAACAAATACCTCTGAATCTAAAGGATTTTGCAAATGCATTCTTGTCTAGCAGCGAACATTGATTACTCAGTGTTTGGAAGAATGGAAATAAGAAGCTTAATAGCTTGCCTAAAATCAAGAACTGGTATGAGAGTTCTGACAATAATTTGCGCAATTACCCAAAATTATCAAATTTTTCAAATTTTAAAATTTTTGGCCACCAAATTTTTCAATTGCTTCCTACAGGCTTGGTTTCAGAACAACCTCTTCGGAACGCTTGTAATTATATCCGTACTTGTTTACTCCTAAAGAATTTGAATGAAATAGACTAATATAAAACGGACTTTCGATCCAACCGTATTTGTGTTTGTGCATGTTATTGCATTTGATAGGAAACAGACCCCAGAACGTTGACAAAAAAAGTGCAATCTGGCGGAAAAAAGATCAACCCAACAGAGGCATCGACCAGGAACTCATGATTATAAATCTTTTACCGTTTACCCACCAATTTTTGATGAACCAAGAATGCGCTAAGATAACCCGACATTCATTCTATCGTGCAGGGGAACTGCACATCGAGTTGATGGTAAATAATCTGAATTCAGATTCCAGATTGGAGGTTTTAAGTTGATTCAAACTTTATTGTAAATTCAGGATTTATGTCACGCACTCATAACTAGTATTATGAACAAACAAAAAGCATGCCATTGGAAATAGGAGAAACTCGATACGCTTGTATTTAAAGAAGCTAAGATATTAATCAATTAATAATGGGTTTGCATGAGATTCAAAACAAGATACATTGAAACCACATTGTCTTTGCAACATACCAAAAAAAACTGTCTCGAACAAAGAAAAAAACGAAAATGGGGTATTTACATTAAAACAACATTCGTACGGCCCAGCATGACTACGCAGATTTCTTTTTCGCTGTAAGATCAATAATACTTTTATAATGAGTGGTGTTTATCAAATGTACTCTAGCAGAGTCGACATTTTAGAAAATTCC
This sequence comes from Ostrea lurida, assembly GCA_903981925.1. NCBI lineage: Eukaryota > Metazoa > Mollusca > Bivalvia > Ostreida > Ostreidae > Ostrea > Ostrea lurida. The sequence goes on from CAJDSM010118330.1 coordinate 5,699, forward strand.
AAGTTCCATAAATTTCGTTTTAATGTCAGGGAATTATATGCCCAAGAGAGTTTGTAAGAGTTAATTATCATTTCCAATAATAGTGCCCGTTTGGTACATGTAAACACCCCCTTGTTGGTCCATTGGTATCCGATACGAATCTAATTAGAAATACAAAGCGTTTACATTCAAAAGAAGATTCTTAATGCAAAATTTCTTAATCCTCCAATCCGTTTTGTGGATGTTCTACAGCCATTTTGTATTATTTGGAAAGCATGTACTGCCCTTCATACAACTAAAATCAAATACATGTATGTGAAAGTTTGAGATCTTTGTAAAAAGTTATTCAAGTTTTACCATAACTGGCAGAAATGTTCCATCTTTAAGTTTCATGTTTGTCTGAGGTAAATGCTTTTATTGTGTAAAAAAAAACTAAACTAGTTTTATATTTTTAATTTGTATAAACAAGTATTGAAACAATTTTGCTTATCCAATATTTGGTTCTATTAGACGCTCACCAAACTACTGTGTGGAATCATCTCTTAATCTCGTGGGGGCCAATGTTCGGGTAACCAAATTTATGCTGGTTCGTGGGACGGATATTTTCGTGGGTGATTTGATAATATGCGACCGCATAATATTGATCAGATTAAAAAGGAAAATAAACTGCTTCGTGGGGAGTAAAATACGTGGGTAAGGTGACCGCACGAAATCCACGAACATTGGTCCCCCCCGAACAACTGCTATTCCAGTATGTACAATTGTTATTGTAAAATGAAACTTTTTACCGCAACAAAAACAAAACAAATAAACAAACAAAAAATCAATTTTATTAAATCTAACGAAAAACGACCCTGTCTTGCATCATTAATATCGTACAAAAAAATGTTAACATCTCGTTATAGCGCTGACAGTAGGCTAGTTTTAGAATGGGTTTGATACACGGAGAAAGTTCGGAGAATATCAACGTTTGGAGAAATCGCATTCATACACGACGAAGCTACCATACTGCCAATTATATATAACATAAAATCACTTTAAAAAGTTTCAAATGCAAGATACTGCATACATTTTTAACTGTATTATATCTTCTTGTCCTTCAGTTGCCCTAAATTACATATTTATTAGCGGGAAAAAAAAGAAGTTCTGTGCCTTAATAAAATATAAATTACATTTTCTATTGTTTTGTTTATATATATGATTTCCCTTGTGGAGCTGTTGACCCTTACAAGGCCCAAGTTGGTGGATTTTTTACCATAACTTCTACATTTTTTATTTGTTGTAGTAGAATTCTCTCTAGTCATCAATCTTTTTTCTAATTTTGTTACTTACACTGTATCTTTGATATACAATGTTTGTATTGCTAATTTACTGTATCTTTCGTTTTACAATGTTTGTATTGGTATTTACATGTACTTTTGTTATACATTCGTTTGGTATTGTAATTTACCATGTATTTTGTTATACATGTTTGTATTTCTTTTTATAAAAATTTTTATCTCAGTATGGAGTAATTTTTGTTTTCTGCCAATTTCAGATCGGTTGTTTAGTGTTGTAAAATTGAAGGAGGAAGCATAACAAGTTTATCATTTCCTTCTATGTTTTGTTTATATATTTAAAATCATATACAATCGACAAAGGATGATGTTTTTGGAACAAACATTAGATGTAAAGGCCAAATTACCTAACAGTGATCTAGCAAGTCTAAATACATACCAAAAATACAAAAACAAGAGTTGGGGAAATAGGACCCCTGGGAGGCGCCGAGGTGGCGATTAGGTGCCGAGGAGGAGCAAGCATACCCCTGTTGACCCCGTCACACCCTGCCGTTGGCCCATTGAAAACGGAGCCAATCGCCGTGGTCAGTCAGTGTATGAAAAAGGCTTACAATTGTTATGAGAACACATCAGACAGATCATTTGATCAAGTAGAAAGGTCTCTGTGTATGAATAGTTTGAAGAGACATACTGCACCACTATACAAGTTGATCGGGCTCGCTGAATTCACACCGTCACTTGCTCTCAACAAGACTGAGATAGTCCAATACAACAGGGTGCAAAACATCGTCTCCTGAGACGGAAGGATGCCTGCTACTACTCGGTAAAGCTAAATCTGTTATAACGACCATTATGAAATTATAACGAATGCCTGCTTTTATAACGTGACTGGCTGAACCCCTGCATCACACTTACCCGTTTGCAAGTAGCCTGTCCTCGATTCAAAAACTGATCATACGCAGAACAAGCTCTTGTGTAATACGAAATAAAGTTGAGAAACAAAACACCATATACAGTTGATGAATGCGAATAATTCCATAACATAAAATATGGAAGTTGACGACGGAAGAGCGAAAACCGTCCGCTTTGTCATAAGCGTTGAGTCTGTTAGTCTGCACGTTTAATCGAATGTTAATAAATATCCAAGTATGAAGCAGAACATCAAGACACTGCTCTGGGATATATTATGGACATATGAATGAAAAATCATTATATTAATAGACTAAACGTCGTCAATATTGAATGTCGAATATAAAGGTACGCTAGAATATTTCTTCTTTTCATGTAGAGCTTTAGAATGAATTCTTACCTCGTAAGAATACTAGAAAATAGGTCAGCTATAAGGACAATCAATTCGTGGCCATTGGATTCCAACAGACTGTTGGAGCCGATAGCCAAAAACCTAAAAGTAATGTCAAATGAGGAATCTCCCATCATGCTTTATGATAAAAGGGTTTAATATCAACTTCAGAGTACTTTGTTGTGTAGAATCAGAGCTGGAGTCGCGACGTTAACAAGTATTTAATTTGTGCAACTTGGCTTGATCCGCTAGGTATGAACATTTCATCTTATTTTCCATGTTTATGGTTAAAGAAGCAACTGTCTATAATGTTAAAAAGTCTTCGTCTTTAATTTTATTGTTGCGGAAATAGTCGGTAAAGTGTTGAAAGTCATTTCAAATTCACTTAGAATTCCTTCGAGTTTTTTAGAATCCGCATATTGAATTTACCACCACTTCTGGCACAATTATCTGCATTGCTTCTTTTTCAACAGTGTCAATTATTTTCGTGAGGAGTAAAGACAGGGGCTTATGGATTTACTAAGTTCAGTCTAAAGTACTTCCGTGTCTGTTAGGGTTTTTAGTTGAAGTTGGAATCCATATTAGGTCTGGTAATCATACTCGGTCCCTGACTTGGAAATATACTAAAGCATAATGTTGGAATTTCAATCTTTGACAGAACATAGAGTGTTAAGTTACGATTCCCAAATGTGGAGTCAATATCCAAGTATGTTTAAATGCAGTAAGTAGTAATAATGAGCCTTACAAGGACAGTTTGTCCTACACTCCGACTTTGTATATACACTAAAGGCGAGTTAAATTGGGTGTAGACGTAATACATAATCAAAAAAACATTTCAAAAATCGAGTGTAGGGCAACCATGGACTTCGACAAAAGCGAGGTAGGATCAGTGTGCCATGGAGACGTAAGCATCCTCTGCTGACTCGGTCACATCCGCCGATGAGCTTTCTTAGTTAAATAAAGTAAAGGGATTACCCCGTAGTCCAATCTAGTAGGCAAATGACAAGTCCTAAAAAGGTTCAACAATTCAGTCAACTATGAACTTAGTGATCAATTTGTAATCGCAAATAGGTATTATAGCGGGACCGTAGAATTTTGCGGGAAAAGATGACTCTAAAAACGGAATTCGTTATAACTCTGCAGCATCAACTGCTTTTGTTAGTTAGTTGGCCTCGCTTTAAAAAGTCGCATACGCATAGCATGCCTCTTGCCGTATCGAATAACTGGGAGATATACACACCATCAGCAGGTGATAGATGGTATATTATAACATGAAAAGTTTCTTAGGGACCATGATTACGATTAACACATTGTTTACTTCGCCAATTCATGTTGTTACAAGCATTTGTCAGCTGGAACAAAATTACTCCTCCATGTATGTAACTTAACGAAACACAGAAGGATAGATGGGTAACGCCTTTTGATACGTACTAATTCTTAATACGGGATTTCAATTATTTTGCTTATACCTATTAGTACCATTCTGACAAGGTAAAGTTTCTGTTTCATATTTTGATCTCCACATCGTCGGGCATAATCTTTGACAGAATTCATATTGGAGATGAATTCGTCGCATATTGGAATGCAATCAAGGTTTCTGAATTTAGGCAATTTTCAAAAAAGTGATCTTAGATTCTCATGTTCACCTATATTACAACACCTGAACTCTTGACGATGTCCAGCTTGGGACTATAGTTGAAAGAAGAGGAACAATGAGTGTTCATAGGAATATGCACAATGGTTTAAATTGCTCAATTTTGATGTATATGATGCAATTCTGAAAATCCATAAACGATGTAGCTTTCTTCAGTAAGGATATTTCCATAAGATTAACAAATCCTTTAAAATCCATGACAGCCTGCCATATTGATGAATCATTAGTCTCTGCAATCATTACCTCTCTGCTTGGTTATCTCTTAGCATACTACGATGTACACTGATGCTGAGTTGTTGGCCATTGGCACTTTTGGACTTTATACAGCATCCAACTCTTAGTAAACAGTGAAAATTAACATCAGAAAGGTTGAACTTAATATGAGCACAGAACTGAAGTATTTGGAGGTGAACCAGAGTTTACAAGTCAGGCATACATATGCTTCCTCACCAGAAACTGGCTTAAATAATGAAAGCAGGAATTCCATCTGGATTGTATAGGGCAACACGGACCTTCGAGAAAGGAGGCAGGATACAAGGTGCCATGGAGGACGATAGAGCATCCTCTTGCTGACTGCTGAAAAAGGATTTCTCTGGATTGTTGTTTTGTGAAAATTTGGGTTCATTTTTACCTATATTTCAGGAGTGCTCTGCAGTTGTCAAACTGAATTTGACCATTCTGTTTTGGATTATATAAACATGCACACAGTGTATTTCTCTACATCCTGACTTTGGAACAGTGGTGTGTTAGTCTGTTAATCCCTGGATGACGCGGCTACCAAAGCCACAGAAGGAAGAGCCCCAGAGCACTTCATTAACAAATAATAAAAACAACAAATGAAAAATATCTGGCTCGTATTTATATAAATTCTAACATAGCATGGCCAGTTGTGTGGTAACTCCACATTAACCTATTAACAGGAGCAACATACTCTGTTGGCAGACAATCAAGAGTTTATGGCTTAACAGACAAATCATTAACTGGGTCAGAATGTTGGTGCCTCGGGGGATATACCTCATGTGCTGTGGATGGAATAAGGAAACATCTCGTTTGATGAAGATGACAAAAATTTCGGACTCGGAATAAGTATCTATGATAACTTGTATATTTGCACCACCAAGCATTTACTCTCACTAGGCACCCTGACATCCCCACCCTCCTGGTACGCTCCAACGGGGTCCGTGATTGCCCAACTCATGTTTTTTTTGTATTATAGTTGGACTTACGAGAATTGGCTCATGTTGTTATCTTTGCCCTTTCATAGTCTATATGGTCCAATTGTTAATGCAATAAATCATGTAATAAATTGTATGAATAACAAAGCAGTACTTATATCTTACAGAATCTGTTTATTTCCAAATATTTAATACATGTATTTTCTAATTTTGATTGAATCTTGAATATGTGTTAACATTCGACATCTTCTATCGTGCACTAGCTGTGTACAGACCCTGAGTCTCCAGCAGCAATGTGACCAATTATGTCAGAACAACAGATGCCGTCTGGAATAAATGGACACCTCCATAACCCTTTCAGTGTTTTAATTCGCTGAAATCTCGTAAGACGAAACAAGCAACGTTTTTAGTAACATTTTATATTTTCAGAAGGCATTCTAAGTTTGCTGTGCAAAAAATGTTTTTCATGAACACTATCATTTAAGTTTAAGTAAATTTAAATTGTCAATTATCAAGTCACTGCAAGATTTTATTGCAATTTAAAAATGTTTTTGGAGATGCAATTGTGGAACGTATTTGTAGGAAATGCAGGGTGCGAGACTTGAATTGAAAATATGCTAGAATATCAGGACTGACTTTTCATGACTAAACCACTCAGTTGCTTATGTTTACGGCATTTAATCCTTTTATTATTAGTAAAAGGATGAAGTGCAGTCTCCATATGTGCTTGCCCCATTTTACAAGTCTGACACAAACCTCTAACTACTACACTAAAAGTTATAAATTGTTATACATAGATGCACAACGAATGATTTCTGAAACCTTTGATCGTTCCCTTTGTTTATTGTCAATGAGGAATGTGAAAAATCGACTGATTTCTAAACTCATACCGGGCAGTTTTTCGCTGCAAGGATTTGTGATCTTTCGTTATGATAAACTGGAGTGGAGCGGTTAAACAGTATACGTCATGTTTTCTCTACAGAATGACAGGCGAATCGCAATATCTACCTGAACTGTATACCCTATCAGTGACATGTCAGCCAATATCATATCGAGTCAATTACTGAAAACGTGAAGTACAAATGATCATTTAACCAAACCTGCGGAAAAAATTCATAACGCAATCGATGCAACCATCGTCGATGGATAATTTGCTTTTTCTGAAAAACAATTACCTTTCTCATTAGTTTAAAACATTTTAGCACTATTCTCGCTTATCGCTTAATTGTTGTGTTGGGTGTTTTGATTATATAAATGAACATGTAGCAATATTGCTTTTCAAATACTGACGCATGATTTCCCAAATGGATCCAAATTGACGGACCTATGTACATTTTGAGAAATCAAACGACGATGGATGCATTGTATGTTGGGCTTTCATTGTCATGAAATTCAAATTTACCTTTTGATTTTGATTCGATGTAGAATTTTGAGGCATTAGAATGCTGACACACGGCTTGTTTTCGCGGATCTGTTGTGTGGAATTATCTTATACGATTCCTGGACTAATCTTTACGACATATATCTGCAATGCGTCTGAGGAAGTACTAGTTCTGCTGTTCTTATAGTCCAATGTCCCGTTATATTGATAGCATACAATGTTGAATGCTGCGTATTTCTGGAACCCATCTATTTTTTTGGAATAGAGTATTACAGTTCGGGTAACGAAAAGAAAAAATCAAAAGTTTTAATTTTGTTGATAGCTCTCAGTTATGTGGTAATGATCAACATACTCACTCTATATAATCCACAAGGGCTCTCGGAATATTTCTGCGGAATCTTGATCCTTTGGGAAGAACAAACGGTAAGCTCAATAGAAAGACATGTTGTTGTCGCCATCGTGCCTTTAAATATTTTTTTTCTATGTAGGTATGCTTTCTAATAATTAAAATCTAAAGCCAAAGGGAAATTCATTGCGAAGATACTCGGTAATACTCAGGGAGCGTGTTGTTTTGCAGTACAACCTGGACTTGCTGTGTTCAAGTTTTTTATCCTAATAGTGAGGATAGAAGACTATATTTCTAATGCAGTTTTACCAGTTCCTTGTTTAAATGTAATAATGAACCTTTCATCTACGTGTGGAAGATTTGCAGATTCCGCTACTGTTAAAGATGATCTGATTTTTGAATGAGAGGGTCCTGGAAAAGATTAAGGCAGATAGAAAAGGGTTATTATTCTCTTACAAATCAGCTCTGAAAAGTCAGCGAAGATGAACAAAACGGTTTGTTCGTAACGGGAATTCATCGTCAATAGTTCCTGTGTGAAGGTTCATTAAAGTCAACTGGACACAGTGACATTCCGGAATCAAAACCAGGAATATAATTATTACGAATAAAGAAAACCCGAAGACGTTGTTGGTATAATTAAATAACCACAACATTAGTATAAAGAAATAAAAAAAAAACCGAATATAATAGATCGGCTAACACAAAGTAAGTGGGGAACTTTACTATTGCCCTCTTGAAGAGGATATCTTGGTTGTGATAAATAGATACCGTCATTTTACTGTAAAGTAGAACACTTTTTTTATTTTTCCTAAAACAGTATAGATATTAAAATTATTTGCATTATTTTTGTAACAAAAAAAGGGTGGTTTATTGAAAAAGGAAAAATATAATTGTTGATTGTGTCAATTTGATTGAAACGTATTTGCACAGCTTATTTGTCAGTGAAAATCCGAAAAAAAAGGCATGCAATTTTCATTTTGTTGTAAAGCATTTTTTTTATACACTATACTTTGAAACATTTACCAGTTTGATGACGAAATACAAGAGAAATGACATTTTCAGACGTTTACGTAATAAGTGTCTATGGTTGTAAGTTGACAACCAATTTTTAACTCTTTGGTTGCAGATAAATGGAACTTTGTATGCAGAATGTTCACTTTTTGTAAGATTCTATATTCTATACTTAGTACGAAGTATTGGATAAACGTTGATTGTGAAATAGGATATATTCTTGTTTTTAATTTTAAGGATTGGGAAGCAATTATACACAGAAAATTGTGGTAGAACTGATAAGCAGTCAATTATCAGAGCAAAATTGCACTATTGTGTACACGTAGAGTTCATTGCTCTGAAATTAATTCAGGTTAATTACCAATATTTTTAGAAACTTTATATTATTTTCTCATGTTTAAAAAAAGAAATCTAAATCTCTCTCTTCATCTCTTTTCTCTCTCTCTCCTTTAATAGCTGAGCTATTTTTTCTATCTTATGAGGAGAATTCTTCCAAGGGTCCATATGAAAAGAAAGCATTCTAGGGTGGCCTTTAATTCGACATTATCGATATATTTGACGACGGTTTTTTTATCATAATACGATAATTTTCAATCATATATGATTTAATATATCCCAACGAACTAGAAATAAGGACATTCAAATAGTCTTCATGTTTGTTTCGTACTTAGATAATTTTTGAAACATAGACATTGACGGCAACTAACTACTCAACTTATGAGAAACGGACAATTTACCTTCTCATATCAACTTCCCATATCTATGTAACAATATTCATATAACCTGCATATGGTGTGTATTGTCCTCAACTTCATTCGATCGCGACCTTGTTAAGCGTATGATCAGTTTTTTGATCGAAGGCAGGTTATTACAAACAAGTTGTTGTTGCAAGGATTTCCAACTGTCACGTTTAAGGGAGATTTCGTAATTTTGATGATCGTTATAACATTTAGTTTACCAATATGGACCTAGTACCTTTGAGTCAAATGGCTGTCTGATGTGTTTATGGCCATTGTTAAGTCCGTTTTTCACACAGCTGATTTGACTAAGTTTACCTATCAAGCAATGGGCTCACGGCAGGTGTGACGTTCAAAGGGGAGCTCTATTCTCCTAGGCACAGTTATTCACTTCGTGGTGTTCCAGGGGTCCGTGTTTGCCAATTTTGTTTTTGGTTTCTAATTTAAGCTTACGAGATTGCTCATTGTTCGATA
>CAJDSM010118375.1:0-16298 GCA_903981925.1 Ostrea lurida
TCGCCATATTTTCTTTACAAGTTAGGACGAACAGTGGAGTAACTTAAAGTCACCGGTTTTTGAAGTCTTTGATCTTCCCGGGATGACATGTCTTCTCTCGTATACTATCCCTACTTTATTACTTACCTCCTGATAAGTTTCTCCTTTAGCATATTTTCTTTCATTCACCTCTGAATGATTTTTATGATTTATATTGGTAGTGGAGTACTGCTTTACAATTTCATCCTTTGTTGATCGGTTTTAAGTCCATTTCAAAAAGCTTCAAACTGTGACATCATCATTCATGTTAAAATTAGGGCCAATGATGCAATAATTTCCCGAACTTTTTCACCAAAATAAAAATGTTGGATTTGGTGTTTAAAATGATATATGGTGTGTGTAAAAAGTATGGTAAGTGAAAAAGATATTTAAAGTTAAAAATGTAACATATATTATGAAACACCCTGTATGTCGCTAAATATAAGTCTTTTAATGAGGAAACACAGCTACAGTCACAGTATCGAATGGTCAGCCATATGGATTTCGTTATAGTGGTCAATAGAAAATCGTAATCTAATGGAAAACGTTCATTCCCAGACGCTTGATTTTTATCGGTGGTTAGCTGAACGCTTTACTCGAATGTAAACAGTATGGCGAAGAGCTATTTCGTACTGATGGAAGTCAACATTACTGTCGCAACTGGAGAGGAGAATCACTTGTAGGAATGCCACGACACAAAGAAGGAAGATTATTTAGTTAGCCAGTACATTTAACTTCTTTAATCTGCTGTTTAGCGAAAAGTTTCATTGACATACATGTAAAGCTGGGCTGTGTTAGCATATTCAGTGTGTATTCCAACTCGAACCAATGTCAAGACGTTCGCACGAGATATTTCATGGCTTCTCAGAGCTTCTTTGGCTGTTCTATAGATATATTTGGAATGCCAGAATCTGCTTTATTATCAATAAAGTAATTTTAACAGCTACAAAGAAAATGATTGTACAGAAAGACAGAGAGGGGGGGGTCCGTCACTATGCTCGGCTCTTTATAAAAACACTTAAGAAGCCTTTATATATTCGGTCAGTCATAAGGTAAAACCTGATCAGTTACTGTCTTAATCATGTTTCGGCTGAATCTTTTCATTACATCGTTATACTTACCGTTACTGATTGGACAACAAATTGTAACATTATTGGTAAGGTCTGCGTGTTCTGGTCGTGAAGCTTTAAATCATTTCAAATCGTACACAAAAACCTGTACCTCTGTCGCTGACGACTGTAGTCTTACACTCTTACTGTATACTAAAATGGGCGCGCAGATATCGTTTTGTTGGTTGTAACAGTGACGTCACTGGTTGTAATAGCCAGCTTCGTTGTTTCGTTGTTTGAGAATATTCGACAATAACTGATATTTTCTTGGTCAATGCGAATCTTCAGTCACCCAAAACTGCACCTCCCAAACACTTAAAACTTTGTACTGATCTCAAAAAAGACCATAATTATATAACTGTTTTCGATTCGTTTTGTCGCTTATTGCACAATAAATTTTATAAAGTAGATTATTATGCATAAAGTTTCACAACAAATGCATGGTATTGATTGATTTTGTCGCTTATTACACAAGAGATCACAACTGCTATTTATTCATGTCACTTATTAGTACCATTTCATAGTCTTCTAAATACGAAACACGGCTTTTAATATGTGCACAAAGCAAGAATCTATCAAATCGACAGTGGATCAAAGACCTTAATTTAATCAGATTGACTTTTATGTAAAGCGCCTTAGAGTAATTCTTTAATTATATAGGGCGCTATATAAATGTGCATAATAATAATAATAATTGATAAGCATAAAAGGGACTATATAGAGTATAGGCAGTCTGGTCATGATAATATACCCACCACCCACCACCCACCACCCCGTTCAAGTTCAAGGACATCATAAATAGCATTTTTAAAGTCTTAAGGACCCTCTCTATTAGAGTGCAAAGAGTTTAAGTGTACCCGTTACTTTGTTTAGGGGATTAAACGTCTCTGAAGCAAAACTCTCCAACGTACTTGACCCAACATGCGCTGAAGATAGTAAACGAAATCTTGATAATCAGTGCCTTGTCTTTTGTGATTCACGTTGATAATTCATCTCTTTCGTAGGAGGGCAAGCACCTTTAAGCCTTTTTCATTGCCATTAACTAGTGACTTCCTCAAACTCTGAGTTCAAGGACACTGTCCGAACTCTTGGTGAATGCACCTTGTTGAGTAAGTATGCATCTGGATTCACGTCGTACATGTTTAGTAAGAAAACTTAACAGTGTGGACCTTTAAGTTATAGGAAAGAGACCACCTACTGAGTGCAGAGGGAGTTCTCTATTACCCACTATGCACCACCCTTCTCTTACCTGTAGCTTAACGCCATTCTATGACTTTGATCTGGGATTCCACTTGATTAAATGTTCCTTGGCTCTTTTGACAAGCAAAGGTGCCCTGTAGAACTCTTCAAACCTCACGGCGGCAAGTGGGTCGACAATCAGCCAGATAAACACTACCGCCACCTTGCATAATTTATATAGTCATATGAACAGACCATGGGAGCATGCCTGAATGAGTACAAATACAGAATCCCACCAAACCTTCTCTTATCTGATTTAAATACCAGAGAAGTAGAAAACTAAATCATATATGACCACCAAAGAGTAACATTTGGATTATGTAATTTCTGTCTCTGAAATTTTAAAAAAATATTTCCTTATACACAGTATCCTGCAGTTAGCTCTAAACAAGACTACTATAGCTTTTCTTGTTCATTCATAACACTATTCAATATGTTGTGAGATGATTTACGTCCGTGTAAGCTGACAAATAACAAAAACTGGGAAGCAGATCTTCCAAGAGTCTTGGACAGTATTTTATTGGGCTCATCATTGCCGATTTATAGTGCGTTCCTGCTAGAAATTTTTGGAGCAGCAACAGGGCCCGAGCAATTCACATTCCAATCCAGATTCGTACAAACCGAACCACTGCATATATTTTCCAATACATTTCAAAAAGTTCATGGCCCCCCCCAGGGCCCCACAATATGTAAGCCCCACCCATTCGTGGCACAAGTCTGCTCTTATTCTGGACTGACCATTTTAATCCATCAAACTTGAAATACAGAGCCTTTGATCAACTGTTTAAACAGTTGTGACGTTGACAAGACGCTCAGATATTACAGATTCTGGACAAGCTGTGATTAGCGAATCTATTTCGTGAGCGGGGGCTTGTACGATAGGCATAACCAACGACTAGTGAATCCGGGGATTATGCTGCCTGATTGACCTTGATTAAAAGCAGCCAAGTATTGAGACAATCATGTTGTGCTTTTCAAATGAAACAGTAGTTCTTCTGAAAACGCATCACAGGATGATTGATCTGCTTTATCAGGAGCTTTATAAACATACTAAGTAACTTCTTTTGGATAAAGAGGCTGTAGATTTCCCCTCGATTTACAGTGGTTCTCAATCCTGATCAATCTGAGAAGAGGGTACTGTTTAAAAGTTCCTTTGTAGATGGAAATATGGTGTTTCTCACAGGTCATTTTCCTGATCCACAGTTGCCAACAAGCATCTGCGCTTGCATGAAATGTTCCTGCCAATCCAGTTGTCGAGTCACTAACGTCTATATGTATCGGCCAGTAAATGTGTTTGTTTTGAACATTAGGTTTTAATTGATTTAGGAAATCGAGTGAAGAAAGAGGGAGGAGGACCACCGCAGCTTCCTCTCGCGGGTTGAGCGGAGGGTAAACTTGAGCGCTGAATGGCTTCGTGGTGACCAATCTGGCTACCGAACCAGAACTGTGGTAACTAATGTATCCTCGAGCTATATGGCAAACCATCCTTAAGGGAAACACGTGAAGAGCGTCCAGGTGTGCAGAGGCCGTGGGGCATTAGAATGAAACACTAATTGAAATAACAGAAACTTGATCAAAGAGCGGGGCACTTTTTAGACAAGAAGCAAGGGTAGGGGTCTGTCCAGTGTAACAACACGTCTCCTGTGTGATATGTACGACCCAGTGCAATAGCGGACAAGGAAGCACGAAACATTAGTGCTACTAAATGAATGGTAGGGCGGATCCACGTATTTCCAAATTCACTCACCCCATAAGAGACAATGATGCGTGAGCGGAGCACTTACCGTTACTTTTTGGATCTGTTGCAATCTGAGATGAGCGGAAGAGGGCAACCCGGGGATCATTGGCCGCGGGGCCAAAATATCTTAGTCGGCTGGGAGAGGGGAAGAGGCAATTTAAACCACGGAAAGAGAAGAGAAACCACCAATCACTTGCAGCCACCATAAAGAAAGAAGAACCAAAGACTTTTGAACCAGGATAGACTGAGGAAAACGAACAAGCTAATTACCCTGCGGAACGACCCACAGTCGAATGGCATGCGTACCTCACTCAGAACCGAGTCTAGTAAACGCTTGGGACAGTGGCCCTGAACCACTATCTATCTTGATGCGAACAAGATATAGCCCCATACACTTAAGCTTTAGCAAGGTGACAAAGGGACATTACGAGAGTTGCGGTAAGAAGAGGGCCAAGAGTGTCAAGTGGTGGTCAGAAGCTACCTATACATTAGGCCAATGGGAGTGAGACGAAAAGGTATGGGGCCCAAACTCCCATCTATGATACTCATTGGTCCGCTCTACTTTAATATTTCTACACCAACGTACAGGATCATGCGGGAAAAGATGAGCAGGACCAAGGTAGTGTGGTGCACTAAAAAGCGTTTCGCGACTAGACATTCATGAGATTTAGATTCTATACACCAAACGGGGATGCAAGCAGACGGGAGAAGAACCCGAGGCGGGCCGAGCCCGGAACAACCAAGGACCCTAAGCGCCTAACGGAAATGAAGACAATGAAAGAATAACTTTAGCCAGGTAGTGCACCCTACTCATATCTTGTAGAGTTATCTGTTATTGACATAAGTCGTAAAATCTATTACGATGACTTGTGAGAAATGGTAGAGAGACAACGAAATTTCCAGGGGCAGGCAAGAAGAGAATGAGAGAGGTACAGAACCCAAATCTCGTTCGATCAGTCTGAACAGAGGAGATATGACTATTCGACAGAAAAAGAATATCAGAGAAAGAGAAAAGTTCAAGAGGGAGAGAAGAAGAAAGCGCAAAAATGTTAGGTGTATGAGAATACCGCAACGGATAAAACTATGCTATTCGAAACTCATGTGTTAAAAAGTATGGCAAAGATGCAAAATTCAAACATAGATGTTTCCGAGCCGACACAACTCGAGATAATGCCTGGCAAACCCACTAGAGAAATGGACCCTATCGATTCGATCCGTGTTTGTTATCACTGCAGTATTTGTCTATTCCTAAACCTTAAAATATTCTATTAAAGACCAATCATACATAATGGAAAGATGATATAACGACTCTCTGTATGATCTTTTCTTCTTGTGTTTTTAATGCCCCCGTTCTTTAAAGCGAATCACCCCATGTGCAACCCCTAAGAGATCGCTTCTTTAACCGCAATGTTACGGCATTATTAACTAGGTTTGAAACTTTCAAGAAGTCTGCAACTTGTGGTCTAAAAGAAAATTATGATCGCGAACTAATCAGTCAACATGGAATACTTAGATTGCCTTGGTAGTCCCCATATCCCTTTATCCCCCGACCCGTTGAATATGACACGCACCAAATTTAAGCATGATTCAGAAAATAGACTCCTACTTTATACATATCCACGCAGATAACAGTACAGAATTGCAGGAAGAAGAGAAAGGTGATTTCCTAAGTCATGTGACCCAAGCCCCGAATAGACCATGATTTTCTCAATTTGCCAAAAAATATTCCTGTATTCTTGAATTGTATCACAACCAGCCTTTCGGTCTAGATTCTCCTAATACGACATAAAAAAGAATCTTTACCCATAATGACCCCACACCCAGTGAGTTTGGTCTTTTAGAAGAATGCAGTGTCCTTACATTTATCTTCAATAAATTTGAACATTCCTGTTACCAAGAGAGAAGAGCTGTTGTCTGTTTCAAAGTCCAAACGATCCTTGACCAAGACGAGAAAGAGATACAGAAGACTAAACGACAGACAAACGGAAAATGATCTATTAGTGACTCATCGTATGGGCTGAGGCTCATGCGACAATGTGGAAGGATAACAAATATAAAATTTAATTTGCCTGTTAAAATGTCCCAGATAGTATATAACTAATTGTTCAATGGGGTAGGCAATAGTAAGGCGATATACTACGTTGTGAGTCTGGTCAAACGGTAAAATTCATAATTTTTCAAATATTTAAACACCTAACTCATATCTAGCTGAATTAATCTTAGATTACATGAATCTTCATAATGAAAGTAAAAGAGCGGGAGGGAGGGGGAGCGCAAATCCGCATATAAATCTAAGGACCTCAATTTTCACGATTGTAATTATATACAAATGACATAAAATTCCTTTATATTTTTGAGGTTTAAATCCAGCTACAAAGTTCAATTACATAACTATATTATTCACGTCACTCTTGCTCCTCTTTTCTATCCTCCCCATCACCTGTCATCCTGTATTACAAAGTTAAATGAATAATGCATACCATTCTTTTCGCTGTCAATACCACCTAATGTAAGGAACAGATTATTTTCTGTATATGGATTGTTACTGCTTTAACGAATTGGAAACCCCGTCTCCCAACCAGAATAATAACTATGGGGAATACGTGAAACTAACGATATAGATAAAATGAATTAATGACAGACAATCGGTTGGAGCGATGCAATAAGATTGCCCGTTTAGAACTAGTCAAAACAGGAATAAATCCTAGAGATTCGTTTCAGACGCCACATAAATAAACCAGGCGCGCGATAAGCAAAATAAATATGAGACACTGGCACGAGAACACATCAATCAGCGAAAGGTTAGAAAATAACCTCCACAATGTTTACTTCCTTTACGTACCTACCAAATACCAAAAGTGTTTTACTCTCTCTTCACCAAATATTAGACACTCAAAATTTATTCATCCCCGTCACCACAGCAGCACACCTACAGATATTTCACAGTGAAATCTTTATGCATCTAATCATAGTCAATCCTATGTTTGGAGGCGAATGATTTCATGAGTATGGAATTTTCATTGAGTCGTTACCCCCCCCCCACCGAAAAAATTTCCAGAGGAAAAACTGGAGGGGTGAGCACTCGGCAAGGATATAGACATAGTTACCTAACGGATATAGTCCACCGGAGCCAATATACGAACAGACCCATACGGATGGAATAAAGAACAGGAGAACACTTTCTGTAAAAGAAAGAGAGAAAGGTAGGAGCATTTCTTAACAGAAACTGCCAGAATATTTGACAGCTTGCGAGTTAAAATGTAGGGAATGTAAGCGATTTGAGTCGCTGCAGGGTAAATACCATTAAAAATTATGAATGCATTTAAGTATGAAACGCAGAGAAACAAGAGAAAAGTCCCAGTGAGGGATCTAGCGCATGATTCTTCTGGTTGTGAGCGAATGGAACGCAGGGAAGATAGCACCAAACATTTTGCAGCTTTCTGATATTGGAATAATACTGTAGGGACATGACGAAAGATTGGGGTCTGAAATCACCTCAGTGTTACATACGCGAAGATCGACATTCAAAATAACCTACAATAAGGTGAACATAATCTTTCAGTTTATGCCGTCCTATGGGATTAGAACCAATCTCTGAACGCGAAACGATTCTAGTGCCACATACTTGGTCTGCATCATTTGGAGAAATTTCAATGAGGGACAAATATCACAGATGATAAATTTCCCTCACGCAGCAAGTTATAAGCCTACAGCATAACTCTTTTCACGAACTTTACATGTTGCATTGAAAAATTAGATCAATCTGCAAGATAGACGAGGGCATAAAGGTCTTTTAAACGTGATGACGACGATGCCATTGACTGGGTTCCAGAAAGTCGTTTCTCCATGTTTTTAATCTGCTTTAATGGTGGGCAAGAACTTTTTGAAATTGCTCCAGCGAAGAGCCTCCGGCTCAACTAGACAAAAAAAAGTATTAAGTGTCGCTCAAGTTAGTTATCTGAATGGGTATTGAATGGAAAAAGATGGACTCCAAGCATATTGGCCTTGCTTGACATACACCCAAATGACAAGATCAAACACTCTTGAATTATTCATAGTTGCCGCCCCGTCATACGCTTAGTTATAAGGATGTGCTTAGATAGGAACAGTCTAGGCAGAACGAACCTCAGTCTATGGACGAGAGACTGAGTCATTTTTACCAATTAAGATTTTAAACCTAATGTTCACAGCATTCACGGCCATAATATAACCATTAGTGACTCGACACTGGGATGCCAAGGACAACATTTCATGACAACGCATGATTGCTTGTTGGCAGAGGCGTGGATCAGGAACCAATGACCTTGAACCTGAAACACATATTCCGATCTACAAAGGAACTTTACAGGTCACTTCTCAGATAGACAGGATTGTAGAAACCACTGTAGAGAGGGAAATCAACAGCCTCTTATCCAAAAGAAGTTACTCTAATGTTTATAAAAGCTCCTGATAAGCAGAATCACATCATCCGTGTGATGCGTTTTCAGAAGAACTCACGTCTTCATATGAAAAGAAACAAAACAGATGTCGCCAATTTACTTGTCTGCTTTTAGATCAGTCAATCAGCAGCAAAAATTCCCGATCTCCCACTATCGTTGGTACAATCACTATCGTACAAGCACCCGCTCACGAAAATAGATGCGCTTAACACAGTTGTCCAGAATGCATGTACATATCTGAGCTCTTGGATCAACGTCAACTGTATTAACAGTTGATCAAGCTCTGTACTTCAAGTTGATGGATTAAGATGTCAGTTCCAAATACAGAGGACAGAGCTTGTGCCACGAATGCGGTGGCTACATATTGCCATGAACTTTTTGAACATGTATTGGCAATCCATATGAGTCGTTCTGTTTGTACAACTCTGGAGAATGTGAATTGCTCGGGCCCCGTTTGCTGCTCAAAATGTTCTAGCAGGAAAGCACTATAATCGCGCATGAGAGCCCATAAATCACGTGTCCAACTCTATGGAAATTTGCTCCCAGCTTTTGTTAGTTGTAGCTTAACAAGGACGTAAATCAATTCACCAAATATTGAATAGTGTTATGAGATGAAAAGAAAATATAGTAGTCTTAGTTTAGAGCAATACATGCAGATACGTGATAGGAATATTTTTAAATTTCAGAGAAGAAATACTAATCCAAATGTACTCTTGTGGTGTCCATAATATGGGATTTAGTTTCTATTCTCCTGGTTTACAAAATTCAGAAGAGAAGGTTTGTGGGATTTGTATTTGTACTTCATTCAGGCATGCTCCCATGTCTTCGAATATGACCATATTAAATATATGCAGGTGGGTAGGTTGGTCTGGCTAGATGTCACCAACTGCCGCGTGAGGGTCTTGAGAGTTTCAAACAGGGCAACTGTGTTGTCAAAGAAGCCAAGTAACATTTAAATCAAGTGGATCCCAGGATTCAAAGTCAAGAATGGCAACGCACAGTAAGAAGGTGGTGCTAAGTGGTATCACGAGATACCCTCTGCACTCAGTAGGTGGTCTTTCTATAACTTAAGGTCACATTGTAGTTTTCTTATAAAACCTGTACACGTGAAGCCAGATGACATTACTTACTCACAAGATGCATCAAAGAGTCACAGGTCCTGATCAAGTTGAGGAATCACTACGTTAATCAATGAAAAAGGTTTAAAGTGGCTTGACCCCTCCTACGAAAGAGAATGAATTAATCAACTGATCAAGACAAGGCTACTGTGTCTTGCAGAGATTCGTTACTATCTTCAGCGCATGTGGTCAGTACGTTGGAAGTTTTTGCTTCAGAAGAACGTTTAATCCCAAACAAAGAAACGGGTACATATAAACTCCTTTCACTAAGTTTAAAAAAAAATAATCCTTTACATTGTGAATCCTTATACAAGTGACGGGTTGGTTCTAAAGCTGTTGAAAAAAAGGAACATTCTGAAGGCTGACCGAAACATATTGCAAAGACCTTTCATTGCATGACAAAAGCAGAAGGAGTGATTGGGCTTATACGGAGCACGGAACTACCTACAGTGCCTATTTCAATTGCAGATTACTAGCTGGTTCCTTGAGAATCTGGAAACAAACTCAAGTTGATTCAGAATGAAATTCTGAAGGATGGGAAGTTGGGGCGCGAGATTCAACATGAAATGATTCATCAGCTCTAATTATGAGATGGCAACATTGGTCAGAGCCTTTAGAACACATGAATGGAAAAATTTGAGAAGACTTTCTACGAGTTTGTTCAACTGTTTTTAGAAAAGGGAGCAATTTCTTCTAGTAGATGTCGCTGTTTGATCGCACAGGACGATCAAAAAAATCCGGAACTCGTTATTCGCAGAGCAAAGGGGCACCAAACCATCAGAAGGATTGTTGAAATCGAGACTATCCTCTTCCAACTAACTCGCACCTTTCTTGTCTTTGAATGAAAACAAGAAAGATCTTGCTGCCAATCTATTCTTAAAGAATTAATTCTCCAAGCGCCTATTGGGAAAATCTTGTTACTAAAGATGCCGGGGGGGTTTAGATGAAACTGGTGTGAAATGCAATGATGATTATGTTAAATTGTCTACGCTAAGCCACGCATGAAGAACAGACACTAGAATAGTCTTCGTGCATTACACTGTTCTAAACGTATCTCGCTTGCACCTCTATTGTCAATTTTAGGCATCTGATACTGATGTTTATGCTCTTATATCAATTCTTTCAGAAACTAAAGAATTTGTAAATGATTGACAGGAACCTTTTTAAAGCCAAAAAAACTTCCTGTTCAGTTGTTGTTGAGAAAAAAAACTTCTCTTCTCCAAGTTACGCAAAAACATTTGGTAGCATTTTCATGCCTGACAGGTGTGACACAACATCTTATTTCTATGGTATATCAAAAATCTTCCCTGCGAGTATTCAGGATAATTATAAGGCTACTGAGGTGCCTTAGGTGAGGAGTAATAATTGATCAGACAATCAAAGAGTGTGAAATATGTTCTGTTAAGTGTATAAACCAAGAAAGGCGGAGGACTACTGATACTGTCAAGGAGATGTATTGTTTGGAAATCAAAAGCCCTGAAAATATGCCTCCAATAGTGATGCCTTATGGATGATGTAGAAAGCGAGCACACAACCAGCCTTGATATGGAGACACAAACATTTGTAAGCCCTTAACCATGTCCAACGACATGGGGATGAAGTTGGATGTTGGGTTTTGGTCCGATTACTTACTGAATTAGATCCAATCAGAGGCTTGCCTAGATTTGGGGCTTGCAACTGCACAAAAGTTGAAAACAGAAAAGATGTGATCAACGAGCCAGTCGAATTGCGATGTATCGGACCCTCTGCAAATGCAAAATCTTAAACAAAGAATAATGTAGAAATAATAGCTTAAAAACAGAGGCAAATTCGAATTTTGAGAAAACGGCGTTGAATTTATTTAAAATCAAAGTTGTTTATTATCATTGCTACTATATTAAAATATCAGATTATGATATATTTGGTTATTTAAGCACACATTCCCGCTTGAACACTGATTAACAAATTTGGGAAAAATTTGTTCCCCATTGAATCGCCATTTTGACCTACTATAAAGCCATTTTCATGAAGCCAGCCATATTTTTCGTCTTCACATACTCTGAAATAGGTTTAAAGAAAACTATGCTGAGACCAAATAATAATTAAATGCGTTAGAATTTATTTTTATTGGAAATCGGACCAGACGAAGTGGAAACGATGTATTTATGCAAAAGGTCAGACTTTACAATTTAATTTTAAATATTTTACTCTATTCAATTTCTTTACGTAATGACAGATAAGTCGCAATCAAGATGGCGGCATGCAAAGTAGCTAAATGTAAAATTTATCTCCATTATATGTTTTCATCAAATTGACTGATGAACATAATGTACTGAGTAAAATATGCATTAGGCCGATCTGTTACTCATAAAAATAACTGTCAGTAAACCATAACGTCAAGATTAAAGATGTAACATCAAAAAAAATGCAGAATGAGAATATCTAGCTTCTATTTGTGATTTGCGACCCTTAATGCTAGATTAACAATTGCAAAGCTTCCGTTTTAATCGGCATCCGCTTATGCACCGTAGAAAATAACCGTACGCGCCATAAAAATTTCGCGCAGTCAACTTTTTTAGAATAACACCCGTGTCATAGCAATTGGGACCGTTGTACTTCTCACACACGTGGGCCGGTATTGATCCATTAAGCGGGTGACAGTCTATTTGTATCAAAAAGGTATTCTCAACCAATCAGAATCAAGTATTTTACAATGAACAGTCATAATATCGTAACATGGGAGAGGCGTCGAGTTTTTAAAAACTTGTGCCGATCCTTTTGTTGTATACATTACTCATGCATTATATACATAAGTAGTTCAATTAAGAAATATGCATATTCCAAACCGCCTTACCTTAACAACAAAAACAGGAGAGAATATATATGTGTTGTTAAAAAAACCTGTCAAACGTCTTTTGCGCTAAATATATGACTAAAATTAAATCTAGCTTATATGCAATGGTTGTTTGCAGGACGAACTCCCGACACTTTCATGCCAAAATTTCAAGCGCCTCGGAAGACAAATCCTCATACATGTTCTTTCACGTTCTTTTCCACCATCGCCATCATCAAATTTCTAGCAGATAGTTTTCAACATATTCGTGTTACAGCGATCAGGAACATGATTACCCTGTACTATTTAACCCATATGGCGACTGAATCACACACGACCGGCGACGCGTGGTTTTATACAAATATCGAGAAAAGTTCAGCGTGCATAATTATCTACTTCCATGGATTCATACTGATACGCAAAAAGTGCAGTAAGTGCTTTTGTAAAATCATATTTACCTAGCTATGACAATATCTTCGTTGTAAGTATGTATTCAAACGTAAATAAAATGCATAAATAGGTTATTTTTAACAGAAAATTACTTGTATGAGTCATTATAGGCTTCATTTTGATTCATTATAATTTTTTGGACACAATGAGTGCATTATTCCTTTTAACGCTTGTGAGAAGTGCGACCGGTGTGAAAAACCGTAGTAATATGCTGTTATATCCTCATCAATGTTCTAATAAGAAATTCATTTTCTTACATATCCTCCATCAAGTTCTAATAAGAATTCATTTCTTACATATCCTCATCATTTTAATAAGAAAATTCATTCTTTTACAATATCCTCATTCAATGTTTCTAATAAGAAATTCATTTTTACAATATCCTCATCAATGTTCTAATAAGAAACTCATTTCTACAAATCCTCATCAATTCTAATAAAAAATTCATTTCTTACATTATCGCTCATCATGTTCTAATAAGAAATTCATTTCTTTTACATATCCTCATGAATTTTTAATAAGAAATTCATTGCTTACATATCCTCATCCATGTTTAATAAGAAATTCATTTCTTACATCATCATTCCATTTCATTTTTCGTCGCAATTCTTAGGACACTAAAATAACGACTATATTTAACAAGATTCATCCGCACACATGACCAGAGCTGCCTCATTACATAGGAACTGACTACCAGTGCAATACATTGGTAAAGTGTAAATATCTACACATATCCTAACAGTCTCCTCCTCAGATAAAGTCAAGAAAAGCTTTAAAAAAATTTAAAAGGATACCAATGGAACATAGCCACAGTCGTCATCATTGTGAGCAAGATTTAAAAATCGACTCCGACAACCACTAGAAAAAAAGCCCGTTATTGGACGACAATTACTAAATTGCCTCTGGATTCGCGAGGGGTCTTCTACACACCTTCATAACACATAACTGAGCTAAAAATCCTCTGTAATTCTTTTTTTTGTAAATAAAAGAATTTATTTCACTGATGATTAAACAGATCGCTTGCTCGTCTTTGAAACAACCATGAGATGCTACATGAAATACTTTCTAATCCCGAAATATGAATCAGCGACACGTAGAGATAATTTGCTGCTATTTTTTTTTCTTACAATGAATAAAAGATTTAATATTTACGAGCCCTTGTTATATACGCATGTCGTCGAGTTTGACCCAATTAGCGCTCAGAGCCCAGTGGGATCCCATCTGATGTTAACAGTCCGTTTTCAGAAATAGTTATTTAATAAACTCGTCAACTCTATCCACCGAGAAAATGCGCAACATGCGACGACGGAGTTCCTAGTGCTGATTGTGTTGCATCAGAGTCATGCGAACATATATACGAGAATTATAACTAAATGTTGCTTTTATGTAATAAATTTTGCATGTTATTAGATAAAACAGGAATTTAACGAAAATGTTAGTTTCATATACTTTATCAACGTTGTAAATTTATCAAAGGTGTCACAACTTTACGGAAACCCTCCTATAATATGATTGTTGAATTTTGTTTAACCCCACCAAGGAGGTATTAAACTGCGTGTTATTGATCCATACTTATTATTATTGGTAAGTCTTTTAGAAACAAACTTCGTACATGCAAAAATAAATGGAAGTTGGTACCCCGGGGATCCTCTTCCTATATACTTGCATCACAGACGTGCCGCTGGTATGGTCGCTAATTTTTGACAAGTCAAATATATCAATGGGCCATTTATCAATCTGTTATATCAATGGTAGACAATTTTTGATATGCCAATTATTTCTGAGTTCAATCTCTAATAAGGTTTGTAATCAACATATTTAGGGACATTTTCCCGAAAATACCTAAAAACCCGGGTTTATAATACAATATGCACTTAATGAATGGCGCAACTATACATGATAGTCACAATTTTGGTTAAAAATATAATGATTGGGTCAGAATATTTTCACGGGAAAGTATATATGGGGAATATGCGTATTCAAAATATTGAATAGTAGTTATATGAGGAGAGTAGTTAAAAGTACTCAGTCGGTGTACCCAATTATTCTAAATTCAAAACCCCAAAGATCCAAGGTAATGTATTACCCCCCACCCCCCCGGGTGAGATTACATTGTCAGTGTGCAGTATTACTTTGGATTCTAATATGTGTAAGCCCCCCATTAAATTCTGATGACGATCCGGATTCAGTTATACCGGACCCGATGCCCAGAAAAATGTAACCTTGGACTCGACATGCACCCATGTGCTATACTTATAGAGTTGCTACAAGCTCACGTTATGATTCAAACTCGTACACAGAGGAACCCTCTTGCCTTGGGAGAATTCAAACAACAAGTAATCCTCACTGATTTGTAAAACACTCAAAATTGACATCACACGAAACAATCATTCGTGCCGCTTGTCAGGGGCTCTATGCCACCTGTAGTGTTATTTCTGATAGTTGATTCTTATCTCCCCTGTAAATCCTTTTTTTATTTGTTTCTCTCCACGATCGAAACATGCATAACGTCTTATCTTTATAACCAATCATGGAAATTCGATGGGACTTAACGTTCACCGTTTCACCTCTTTATAAGGGGGTGGGTGGGTGGTGAGCCAATACATATCAATGAGTTGTTTCGTCTTTCGAAGTCCATAATTTAATGATTTGATTGATTTTAAGAATAAATTATAAGCAACATTACATATGCTTGCTTCCAGCTGCTCATTCGTTATATACAGCTTTAAAAAATACATTAAGGAGCGGATTCATAATGTAAAGCGTGTTTCAAACCTTTTGAACAAACCGCCTACAATAACAGAGCCGTATCCGAAAATGGCGACTCCAGAAATATTAACAATCTGTGGAAACGATTAAAGCTCAGAGGTACATTTATTCTAAGATATATCCAGTCTCTATTGATACTGGATTATTCCGTCTATCTGATTAACACAAGAAATCTGTGTGGTATTAGAAGCTTAACCCCAACAGACACATTTTAAACTACTGTACACTACGATTTTTTAGTAGCATGAAGACATTAATATCACATTAAGATGTTAATATCCATATGTTACAGAGAGTTGTTGATCAATATATGTAGGGCCATTATATATCCCAGGAAAAAGTTCAAAACATATGAAATAATTGATGAAAAATAAACACCTATGCTCACTTGATGAAAACAAAACTTGCAAATAAAGGAGTTCAATTAATCTTATCCATTTACCTACTGACATGTTTATCAAATGCTTTGAATTGATTAAGCATTAGGAATTGCTGCACAATAGTTACTGAGAGTTATGACATTCAATTTTAAGATCTACAGGCCAGATTAACACTCTAAATTGTTGCTGTAACGAATTTACTATGCTCTTTTGTGTGCAATATAGC